>JAIUZE010009375.1:0-61743 GCA_022085475.1 Heliosperma pusillum | reverse complement strand
TGTCCTGGTCCAAAGGACTATTTAGAATTAGAATGGTCAACACGCCATATAATCATAATTCTCTATGGGTACTTAGTCAACCCGACATATATCATACAATTAAACAGTCACGGGAAAAACTTCCTATCATGTGACTAATTGCATATAAATCACATTCAAATATCATATCGCCTCATATCTACTAAGGCTCATTCATTCATTCATTAAATAAAACTTTACCTGAAGACAAATCCCCGACCCGAGTCCCGCGACGGGTCATCAGTCAAAACGGGGCTGATTAGATCATAGTTTGACCAAACCCGTTTGGTCAAACCGGCTAGAAACAGAGTCTTAGCCATTTAGGCTTGAACATAAGAACCTCATATTCATTTCATGCTATTTTATTCTAATTTCTAACATGTGAATTATTAATTCTTACGAAACCCGCTTGACTTAAAGGATATCAAATTAAACTACAATCTCATGCTATAATTTCTAACATGTGAGAAATAATAATATTATGAAAACCGTTTACTTAAATAATTTACTTATTAAAATTTCCCACTTGCTAAATATTACAAAACATGATATAATAATAACAATAAACTCAAAAAACCGTCACAAGCCCAAAGGAGGGCTCACGGGTCAGCCGGGCCTGGACTGGGCCGAGACTGAACCGGACCTGGACTGGGCCCACGGGCCTGGTTTGGGCCGGTTTTGGTCAACATTTCTAAAATCATTTTCTTCATATTTCCCGCATGCTTAACATATTTAAAACCAGTCAAAACAACAACAAAACAATCAAGTATCGACACAAGCCCAAAGGGCCAATTAACGGGCCAACCTAGACCGGATCTGCCGGGCCTGGACCGGGCCTGAACTGGGTCTGAACCGGCCTGAACCGGCCTGTTTCTCGTCCACCACACACGGCCACCACCAACAACAACCCCAAATTTATTTCTAACATGTTTTAATTAACAACCATCCATTTTAACAACCAATTCAACCATCATTCATACAAAAATTATGATTATGAACAAATCATCCAACATGTCCAAAAACACTAAATATGTTCAAAACTCATAAAACTTAATAATAATAACAACCTAGCATGTTACTACTTAAAACCGTAAATAATAAAAACAACAACAAAAACAAAAGTATGTGACATTAATTCGTCGAGTAACTCGGTAATCGTTACCTTAGCTAGCACAAAACCAAATAGCACCAAAATAAGACCTAAAAACCCGTCTACTAATCTTATTCTAAAATATACGAGTCACCAAACTCGTCTTCATAATCTTCTCCTATAAGAAATGACAAAAATAACATTATTAGTATTAAAACTTGATTTCAACAATTAAAGTGTTGAAAACGATTTTGTCGGAATTGAAAATGAAACGTACACGGAGATGAAGAGCGGAGAGGAGACTCTAGAAATATAATTTAGAACGGATTTGGCCAAGTAACGAAGGTTTTGTGACGATTTTGCTCAAGAACGATCAAGAACACGAAGAACAATTGTGATTATATTAAAGAAGGTATTAAGTAGATATTAAGTTGATTTAATGTAAAATAAAAAGATAAGTAGTGAGTAAGAGGGGAGGTTGGGCCGTGTAATATAGGAGATTAACGGGAGTCGGGTTTTGAACTTGTTGTTACGGGATTGACTCGGGTTTTATAAACATCTTAGATATTATGGTAAATATCTAGATATTATTAGATATTATGTTAGTTTAATCAAATATCTAGATATTATTAGATATTATGTTAGTTTAATGAAAATATCTAATCCTAAGGGAACAAGAGGAAGAGGCGTGTGGAAGAGGAAGAAGTCGGATCCGGTTTTAAGCGATTTGTTGCAGAATTTAAGTTGACAAATCGATAAAGTTACAAATATCTTAGATATTTGTATTAGTTTAATCTAAAGTAATCAAAAGCCTAAAAATGAGGGAAAAAGGTGTTTTGGGCGTGTGGCACATGTAGGAGTCGGGTTTTGGGTTTGTTTCGGGACTTAAGTTGACTCGGGAATAGTTAAATGAAGTTCGGGTTTAAACCGTATAACCTACTCTTTAATTCCAAATAAATTCAAAATAATTATATTAAATTATTATAAATTCAAATAAATCGTAATAAATTAAAATAAATTAAATTTATTACTTTTCAAATATAATTTCGGTCTTTCAAATTACGGGGTGTTACAAAGTCGGCATCGGAAAATCCTACAAGATCAAGGGGACAATACAACGGATACCACAAGTGGAGATGTTGGGTTCCAATCAAATATCGAAGAATTCGTTTGACGGCTTTGAAATGGGATTCTTTCGGATTTGATTGGAACCGAGCACACAAACAAACGCTAAAGAGAATGTCGGGACAACTAGCGGTTAAGTAAAGAAGAGATCCAATCATACCTCTATACACCTTGTCACTTACATTTTTGCCATTTTCAACCTTGTCCAACTTGGACGTAGATACCATGGGTGTAGAGTATCATTTAGCATCCGTCATCCCGAATTTCTTAAGCATTTCTTTAATATACTTTTGTTGATGAATTAGGATTCCTTCTTTAGTTTGTTTGATTTGAAGTCCAAGAAAGAATCCTAGTTCACCCATTATGCTCATCTCAAATTCCGATTTCATTAATTCGGAAAAATAGACACAAAGAAGCTCATTAGTAGCACCAAAAATAATGTCATCGACATACACTTGCACAATCAACAGTCCATCGGACTGTGACTTTAAGAACATGGTTTTGTCCACGGATCCTCTTCTAAACCCATTTTCAAGTAGGAATTTTGACAATCTATCATACCAAGCACGAGGTGCTTGTTTTAAACCGTAAAGAGCTTTGTCCAACTTGAAAACGTGATTAGGAAAATCATTATCCAAAAACCCCGGGGGTTGCTCAACAAAGACATCCTCTTCTAAATAGCCATTTAGAAAAGCGGTTTTAACATCCATTTGGAAGAGTTTAATGCCTTTGTGAGCCGCAAAAGCAATGAGTAATCGTATGGCCTCAAGTCTAGCTACCGGTGCATAGGTTTCATCATAGTCAATACCCTTTTGTTGGTTGTAACCTTGCACCACTAGTCTAGCCTTGTTCCTTAAGGTTTCTCCGGAATCATCAAGCTTGTTGCGAAAGACCCACCTAGTACCAATGACGGTAGGATTAGGTGGCCTAGGGACCAAGTGACATACCTCATTTCTCTTGAATTGATTAAGTTCTTCTTGCATTGCAATTACCCAGTCAGCAACAGTCAGGGCGACTGTTACATTGGCAGGTTCAATTTGAGAGAGAAATGCGTTGTGTGCACAGAAGTTGTTGAGAGAGGCTCTTGTTCTTACTCCAGATCTGATGTCACTTGTCAAATTTCACAAAGGGTGTGAGTTTTGATGTTTCCACTTCCTTGGCACGAAGGGGATTTCTTCCCTTTCAACAGCAACAGTCTGAGTGACTGTTACTTCCTGGTCAGATGTTAGTCCTTCATCAGAGTTGGAAGACTCTGCCTGTTCAACAGTCAGTGGGACTGTTGCAATCTGGGAGGGAGAAGCAGCAGCAGAGTTACTGTTGATTCCCCCTGAGTTGATGTTGTCTGTAGCAGGTAACAGTCTCTCCGTCTGTTGCTGATCAGTGTTATTCGAATTGTCCAAGGCTTCTTCTTGATTAATCACAAAGTCTTTTCGCACAAGCCCAATCTCGAATTCATCATCTTCCTCATCAATTTGTACCTGCTCAAAGAGACTAGATTCATCAAAAATGACATGTACACTTTCCTCAATCAGCATAGTCCTCTTTTTATAAACTTTATAAGCCTTGCTATGATTTGAGTAACCAATAAATAACGCTTCATCACTACGTGGTTCGAATTTACCCAAATTATTTTTACCATTGTTGTGAACAAAACATTTACTACCAAAACATCTAACGTATGAAATGTTGGACTTTCTTCCACGTAGTAATTCATATGGTGTTTTATTGAGTAGACTTCTTATCATGACTCGATTATGAATATAGCAAGCGGTATTTACCGCTTCGGCCCAAAAGTTTCGAGAAAGCTTACTACACAATAACATGGTTCTAGCCATGCATGCCTTCAAGAGTTCTATTCATGCGTTCAACAACGCCATTTTGTTGAGGAGTTCTTGGAGCGGAGAAATTATGATCAACACCATTGTCATCACAATAAGCACCAAATGATGAGTTTTCAAATTCGGTTCCATGATCGGTTCGAATGGAAGCAAGTCTTAAATCAAGTTTGTTTTGAATCTTTTTTAACCAAATTAAAAACTCATCAAATGCCTCATCTTTGGAACTTAAGAACAATGCCCAAACAAATCTACTATAATCATCAACAATGACACAAACATAGTGACTCCCTCCTCTACTACGAGTTCTCATGGGTCCACATAAATCAATGTGCAAGAGTTGTAGTGGACGAGAGGTACTCACAACATTTTTTGATTTGAAGGAAATTCTAACATGTTTGCATTTAGCACATTCATCACAAATTTTATCAAGATCAAATTTTATGTTAGGAAATCCTTCAACCAAGTCAAGTCTCTTGAGAGTATTGAGAGTCTTAGTACTTACATGTCCAAATCGTTTATGCCACAACCAAGGATCATTTTTCATTACACTCATACAAGACATGGTATGTCCGGATAAAGTGTTTAAATCGGTTAGGTAGACGTCTTTCACTCGTCTACCTTCAAGTATTACCTCATGAGTTGTGGCATCAATGATTCGACAAAGACTAGCACTAAATTCGACCAAGTTACCACGATCACATAATTGAGAAATGCTAAGGAGATTATGTTTCAAACCTTTGACAAGCCGCACATTGTCGACACAAAGTAACGATGACTTATTAACCTTCCCAATGCCTATTACTTCACCTTTCTTGTTGTCACCAAACGTTACCGTGCCACCATCATAAGCTTCAAGTGAGAGAAATTGGCTTTTGTCTCCCGTCATGTGACGAGAACATCCACTATATATCCAAGTACCAATTGCGGCCGCCTCTCACCAAGCCCTACAAGAGATTAGACTTTAAGTTTAGGAATCCAAATCATTTTGGGTCCCTTCTTGCAACCAACTTGTTTAAGGAGATCTTCTCGAATCTATATTTGCTTTACCACTTTAACATTTCTTTCAATGTCATTATGTCTCTTTTTGCAAGCATTAAAGACATGACCAGTTTTTCCACAATAGTTGCAAATGATGTATTCGGGAAGACCAACATACTTCCTTCTTCGGAAGTCAGTTTTGCTAGGATCTGGTTTCTGAATGTAACAGTGCGACTGACTGTTCCATTTAAAACCGAGACCAGCAACTCTATCACACCTTTTGGATTGACTAGTGAGAAAATTCAAGACATTTTGACTTCCTTCCCATTTTTTAGACACATGTTTAGCTTCATTAAGTTCCTTGCCAAGTTTTTCAATTTTAGCCAAAAGCAACTTGTTCTTTTCCTTAGAAATGTCCAGATCATTTTTCATCACAACATACTTGGATTTTAAGTCAATGATGGTGTTGATTTTATGTTCAATGTCAATCTTAAGGTTGGAGATGCAAAAGTTCAATTGAACGACTTTAGGGTCGGAGGAGCAATTCTTGTGATTGTCATGTTGAATCTTAACAAGTTTTTCATGAAGGACTCTAATTTCCCCTTTGAAGGCATTAAGATCAACTTTGAGTCGATCATTCTCAGTGGTTAAAGTTTTGATGAGATCATGAGAGGAAGAGCTTTGCTTTTCAATGTCAGAGGCAACAGACAGTGGGACTGTGACTTTCAGACTTTCAACTTCTTCTTCAAGGTCGACTATTTCAGTTTTGGACAGCTCAAGATTTTTGATGAGATCATCACGCTCCTTTGAAATTTTTGAAATTTGGAAGACTAAGGAGGTGTTAATCTCTTCAAGTTCAGAGGGGGTAGAGCTAGAGCTAGAGGATTTAAGGGAATCAAGTTCAATTGTCAGGTTTTTGTTTATTTTCCTTAATCTCTTAAATTCAGTCTCAACTTCAGAAGTAACAGTCGCTGTGTCTGTATCATTCAATTCCTGTTTTAGAAGAACATTTTCTTGAGCAATCTCCTCTATTTGATCTTGCATGACATCAAGTTTCTCGGTTTGGTTACGACACTTGTCAAACAACTTATCAAGTAACTTGCACACCTTGTCTTTGGAATAAGTTCTAACCTTGGCCTTAAGATATTTTACCTCATTGTCGGACTCGGAATCGGATTCATCCGGATGTGCCATGAGACACCTAAGAGACTCACTCCTATAAAGTTTATGTGTTTTATTTTTGAGATTGTTTGTCAAACACATTTTAGCCTCTAGTTGCTCCTCGATGGGTTCATCGTCCTCGGAGTCGGACATGCCCCAAATGGCGGACATGACTTTATGCTTAAGTTCTCTCTTGGTCGTGTCTCTTCTATCCTTAGATTTGATGTCATTCCATTTTGGGCATTCTTTAATTAAATGACCTTTGTCACCACATTTGAAACATCCCATAGCGGAACTCGGTCGTCTCTTAGGAAAGCGTTTTCTAGCATTGTTCACCTTGAAATTTTTGAATCCTTGGCTATTGACCATCCCAACAAGGTTTCTTGAGAACATGGCAAATTCATCTTCCTCTTCTCCTTCCTCATCACTTGAGGTGGATTTAAGAGCAAGTCCTTTTCTCTTTGAGGTCTCACTAGGAGCATTGTCGAGATTTAACTCGTGTGCAATTAGGGACCCCATTAGTTCATGAAAGGTTAAGGTGGTTAGGTCTCTAGCCTCTTCAATAGCGGTGACTTTTGGTTACCACTTAGCGGTAAGACTACGAAGAATTTTTCGAATGATGTCCTCGGACTCGAAAGTTCTTCCTAGACTTTTAAGCTCATTAATAATGCTAGAAAAGTGAGAGGCTAAACTATTGATGGACTCGTCCTTCAACATATGGAACATCTCATATTTTTTATGAGAAGGTCTATACGTTGTTTCTTAACTTGTATGGTTCCTTCGTGTGCAAGTTCAAGGACGTCCCATATTTGTTTAGCCGTCGTACAACCGGATATACGACTCACTTCCTCCTCACCAACACATCGTTGAAGAATAGTCATGGCTTTGGAATTTTTCTCGGCCAATTTAAAATCATTTTCATTGTAATCCTTTTCGAGTTTGACTGTAGAAAAACCCTTCATCATGTCCTTATCTTCAATAATGAGTGGTCCATCTTTGATGATTTTCCAACATTGGTAATCAATACTTTTGATGTAGTGTTCCATTTTGAGTTTCCACCATCCAAAATTCTCACCGGTAAAGACCAGGATCTTGGAGTGTTTTGAGGAATCCATAGGCCTAGAATCAAACTCAAAGGCAACTAGCCTCGATCAAGAGCACGAGGCTCTGATACCAATTGAAGGGTTTGGATTCCAAGTACCTAAGAGGGGGAGGGGGTGAATTAGGTACCACTTTAAAATTTTCAACTTGATCTTTATTGTTTAAAGAAAGTTGATAGTTGTTAAGAAGAACAAATGGATACACTGAATGAACAAGGTTATCAAGAGTGTATAGTTAAATTATAAAGTTGCTGTAAAGTGAATGTCACAGTGAGTCTGACTGTTACTTGTTCGTTTTATCGGATGAAGTAAAGGCTACAATACGAAAGTAACAGTATCCGACACTGTTGCACTGGACAGAAATGCGAAACAAACAAGTATAGAAAAGTGCAGCGGAAATTAAACAGGCAAGAAGAATAACACAGGAGTTTTGAATTGGTTCAACCACTTTGAAAGGCCTACGTCCAATCTTCTTCTTATTGATTCAATTAAGTAATCTACTCCAACTACCTAAGACCCTTACAATAAAAAGGACCAACAACCTACTCCGGTTGCGAAATGAGTTCAAGACTACTCCGTCTCAAACTCGACTCTTCATGTAAGAAAGTTACAAGATCAAATTCCCTGATTTTGTTATTGTGGAAAGAACGAAGGCGAATTCATTAAGATCTAACTATTCTAGATAGAAGAATACGATACGTAATGCAACAGTTGTCATGTCTGTGATTTTTGAAGACTTTTAAAAAAATTTGCAAAGATTAAAAGCTTAAAAAACTTTGAGGAAAATTTGCAATGAAATAAGTTTGATTTCTCTGGAAAGTCTTGAAGAAATGAGAGAGGTGTGCTCTCTATTTATAGAGGAAGAAGTGATTTGAAAATGATTGAAGAAGAGCCTTGAGAAAGTCCACTCTCAAGCATGTGAGCAAAGTGAATGTCCTTGCATAAAGCTTTCATAAGTGACAAAATGTCTCAGAAAAGTGGGCTGCTCAAGATGTAGGAAACGTTTTACCCTTGGGTGAAAGTCATAAGATGACAAACTCATTTGGGGGACAAGCCAAGCTTTGCTTTCTTTTTGAGAAAAGGTTCGTCTATGCAAATGAGGAATAAACACTTTCAAATGATTCCTTCTTATCATTTTCTAAGCACGTTCCAAATCATTTCAAGGATGGTTCAAGCAACTTTTCAAAACAGCAGAAAGTTTTCGGTTTAGAAAGTATTTGAAAAGTTTCAGACATGTTCAACAGTCGCCCTCACTGTTACACTGAACATATGAGGTAACAGTTGCCTGGACTGTTGCATTTGTAAGTATCATACTCTTCTATCTTTACAATAGACGACTCTTTACAACTCGATTCTTCTTGGGCATTCAACTCTTCATCTACTCTTGCTTGGAGATAAGTCTTGCTTGGAGATTCATAATTTCCTGAAAACTTAACTAAGAAGCATATATTAATTAGGCATGTCATCATCAACAAAGTAGCTCAACACATGGATCAAATAGCAAACCAACACAATAAATAGTGAGAAATTTGGTAAAATAATCTAGCCATTTTGACTTCATTTTAGCAACAACCGGTTGCAAGCAAATAATGTTATTACAATTATTCAATTCATCAACAATAGAACAACATGACAAAATAACACAATGAACATTAGGATCATAAACTTGTGAAAAAACATTTGTTGCATCTTTATAAGCTCTTAGCGAATCACACACATGTTTGGCAAGTGTCCATATAGATTCATCAATTAATACTTTATCCACTTTAAATCCTCATGTTCATTATACAAAATAGTGATAACATTTTTATAAGCAATAGCATCTTTTAGCATTTTATAAGTCGAATTCCATCTTGTAGGTGTATCTAATGACTATTTCTTAGGCCTTAACCCGAACTTACCACACAAATTAGTATATTCACGTCTAAAATTCATTCCATTTCTAATCCATTTAATTACTTGTCTAATTGGATTTAATAAGGGATATAACATAGAAATACCTTCTTGGGCGGACAAGTTAACAATGTGAGCACATCTAATATGGATTAGTTCTCCATTTAATATCAAGTTCATATTTAGTTTAACATATTCAATGCATTTTGTGTTGGTGGAAGCATTATCAAAAGAAATAGACATGATTTTGTTGTTTAAATTAAACTCATTAATTGTGTTGTTAATACGAGTGTAAATATTGTAACCGGTGTGACGTTTTTCCATTAAATCAAAAGCAATAATACGTTTCTCTAATCTAAAATCATCACCAATCCAATGTACGGTAATACATAAATAAGGTTCACCTTGTTTAGATGTCCAACAATCACTAGTTAAACAAACACGATTTTTATATGTTGAAAAAAAAAGCAATCAATTCATTTCTAGTTTGTTCATATTGTTTTTGAGTACGGCGTTTTAATGTTTGTCTCAAAACTTTATAATAAAGCGGTTGTAAAGACAATTTAACAAATTCCTCCAACTCTTCACTATCACCATAAGTGAAAGGTTGCTCGGTCATGCAAACATATTTAGCCATGTTATCAATCATATCTTGTCGGTTATAAAAAAACGGTTTACCTCCACCGGGAGCCGACGATGCATAGCCACTCATTGTTGGTTGATTTTTCTTTTCTCCACCGGATTTGTAATTTTTAGCATCTAGCTCATGCTTACTTTCCAAGTGGCGGGCCAAAGTTCCCGTTCCCATTCCCTTCTTCCATTTATAAGGGATGACCGGCTTCCCCTCTTGAGCACAAACTTTACAAGTACATAAAAAGTTTTTCGGACATTGGCTTGGCTCACCATATTGAGGTACTTTGTTGTACAACAACCAAACCCAAGAAATATCGTCTTTCCTACCACCGGTATTCTTGGTAGTCGAACCCAAAGTTACAAAGGTTTGAGATTCTTGGGTATGTGGAACTTGAGTTAGTAAACATAATAAAAAAACACTAATTAGTAACATACTCATATCAAATTAATTATTATTTAGTGTATGTAGAAATGAAATGATAAAATTAAAAACATTAAGAAGTAAAAGAATATCAAGTATTGACCACCAAACATTCTTTCCATTTCCTCTTGACCAATTTCTAGTGGAATATCAATGTTGTTATTTCGAGACATTATGATTTATGATAGAATTAGAGATATTATGAGAAATTAAAGAGAGAATTAAGACTAATTTATAATTTATAACTTGAGTAATTGATAATAATAAATTAATAATTATAACTTGAGTATTTTTAAATAATTATAACTTATGTATTTGAGAATAATTAGAAGATTAAGAAGATAGATAAGATTGTGTGAGAAATTAGGTTAAATGAAGTGGTTATTTATAAAACAAATTGGGGGGGAAAACATTTTTGATTTTTGAATTCAAATGACTAGAAAAAAAAAGGCATTAAAGCACTAACGGTCGGCCCACATTGAACCGGGCCATGCGGGTCCAACCGGTTCACGGGCCAGGGGAGGACTGGGAACCGGGCCGGGTTCCACCATCACCAAACCGGGACCGGCCCGGGTTGAGAGGCGGGTTGGGTACATGGGCTGGCGGGCTGGTTTTTTTGGTGAACCGAGGAGGCGGGCCGGGCCAAACCGGGTCGGGCCAACCCGCAATGTTGGTCAGCTCTACCACAAGGTATGAGTTTCTCATACTCAAGGAGGGGGGTGGGTATGAGATTGATTCCCATGGGATTCAAATTTAACCTAGATTATTTTTCAACCGCATACCACTTAAAATGAAACAAACACATGGTATGATAATCAAGTTCTAAAACCCATACCACTCGATTATGATTCCAAATTCCAAATTCATACTGATGCGCGAAACAAACACCCCCTGAAGGTAATCTTCATTCTATTAAAACAAAAACATTTAAAGCCACCACATTGATCCACCTCATCATGTTAGTTTTTTTTTTTCTTTTTTTTCTTTTTTGTCTTTATTCCTTTTTCCGCATTTTATGTATCAGTTTGCTTTTTTACGCTGAAGGAATACAATAATTTGAACATGCAACTTTTTAATAATCTTAAATTATGAATTAAAACTTCATTAATAATAAATTACATTGTTATGTCAAAAATCCTGAAAATTAATAATTTAAAATTACAATCAACAAAAAATTACTCAATTACATAATTTCACCTTACACCGTTTTACTAAAGCAAAAAATAAAATTCAATAAATAAGTTCATAAGAACCCACCGCTTTAGTTAGATTATTTAAAAATCAGTCAGTTAATAAATATTAGAGAATTTAGGTGATATCATTCTAATTTGTAAAATATCAACATTAATTACTCAATGCATGCATTTAAAAACTATTTGACCGTTAATCCATAAAGTACAATATAGATCTAGAATGTCCCATATCAAAGTAAAATTTGAAAAAATGATTTTTAGACTGAAAAAATATAAAACCCCACGAATATCTTCTTTAATTTGGTTTTAGAAAAATACAAAAAAAAAATTACTTACTTATTCTAAATCTCTCACTAAATACTCACACTACAATCTACTTAGATAGATCTAATAAATTTATCGAAGTGGCATTTTTCACGTGTTACGAGCATAAAACTATTAAACAATCGCCTTGGTTAGACTAATTACATGCATAAAAAATACTTACGTTATAACCAAAAAACGAATAAAAATTTACCATGTAGATTATAAGCATTTAAAAATAAATCTCATTCCTAAGGTGAAATGCAACATACATAACATTATAATGTACATTGGGTAATTTTTTTTTTCAAATTAAATTGTTTTTGAATTTATTTGATTATATAAACAAAAGATAATGTGAGATAAAGGAAACACACGCATACATTTATACGAAAATGAGAGAGGGGAGAGTAGAAGAAGATAGAAGAAAAGAGAGGGAGGCGATGATATGGAGGGAATGATGATAGTCGGGTGACGTAGGATTTTGGTGATTGGAATGGTGGGATTATATATGGTCATATGGTGGTACATATGGATTCTCAGCAACTTCTGCTTAAGACGATAAGTTTAACACGCGTCAAACAAAACCGTATAGTGCAAATAAAGGCAAAACTTTTTCGTATTTTTCAGGGAACACATGGGATGATTTGATATGTATTTGACCCGTGTTAAGTTTAAGATGAATAATGTCAGTCTTCAATAGAATTTGTGATGGATTATTTGAAATGTTTGGGCTTTGTTTATTCCTTAGTTCGGCCTACTTAAAAAAAATAGACTGTACCCGTATAATTACAAACTCATCCAACTAACATGAGCCGAAATCATGTCGCTAAAGTTTGCGAAGTTAAAATGTGTAAATGTGAATGAATAATCGTACTATTTTCATTTCGCCGATGTTACATGTAATGATATTGCTTATTTTCTTCATTTTCTAGATTATTTTACAATATGAATATATTGAACATACACACCTTAAATTGAAAAAAAAAAAAATTAAACTATGCACAAGTTGTCAAGTTATATTAATTTATTATTCATACTATGTTTTTTATTTTATATTTGATAAGAATCTACAATCAATACGGCTGGTTTGTGAAATAAGTTAATAATTATTGTGTAATACTCAAGTTCTCTACTCTCGGATATTACAAACGTTTCTATGACGTATTTCATACTGTGTTTGCAAAGTAATGATGTTTACACAAAATATACTATAATTTGTAAGTTTATTAGATTTTTTCTACTATTGATAAATTTTATATCAATATTTATGCATTAAATCGAATATTTTCTATCTAAGTTTAATATCAAACCCGTGCAATTTTGCAATTGCACGGTATAAAACTTCTGGAAATAAAAAGAAAATAACTCTAATTAATTAATCTCGTGAGTCATGAGTGATGACTCATGAGGCCTAACTTCCCGGTACCTATTCGACAACTCCTTCCGTATCTGTCACTGAATTTGTTGACGAACATGAGTTTGTGTTGTGGTTTGGCGTTGTGGAAACCCCGAATGAGTAGTTGGTGTTTGCAAGTTTGCAATAACCATGTCAAGTTTGCTAAGGTTGTTAGTGTTGCAGCAACTAATGCTTCTTCTCACTCCATTTCCTCTCTATCAGGTTTCCCTTCTTTCATTTCCTTCCGTATTATTCTTTGTTTCAAGGTTTCGTTTTACAATGACTAATGTTCTAATGATTGTGCCTTCCAGGGTTAGACAACACTATTAAGGGTTACATTTTTGGTGAAAACAAGGCAACTGAAGTTGCACATTTGTAGGTACTTTTATTTATATCTATTATGGATTTAAATTCGTGTATTATCAAGTATATACTTGAGTTTGCAAAATTGGGTAACTTGTATGATAGGTTATGGAAAGATGTGGTTAAAAAAGGAGATATAGTTGTTGATGCTACTTGTGGTAATGGTTATGATACCTTAGCATTAGCAAAACTGGTGATAGATACTAATAATACCAATACCGGCTCTGTATATGCCCTCGATCTTCAACAACATGCTATAAACGCCACCTCTCGTTTCCTCCAATCCTCGCTAAACCCACTCGAGGTACTTGTACTCTTCTACTGTGCCATCATCTTTGCTCTACTTCTTGACTTTTACTTACCACTTACCATTTGTCTTCTTACCAATACCTTTGTGCAGAGGAAGTCTGTCAAATTAATTTTAGGCTGTCACAGTAAAATCGCTCAACTACTTCCTCACGGTACTTCTGTAAGGTACTCCCTTCTTTTGTCTGAATTACTACCTTTCTACCGTACCCCTTATCTTCTCTTATCTCACGTTATGGCTTGTTTTCTTTTTACTGAGCATACTAGTTGACGTACTTCTTTGATACCAAAGGAAGGGGGTATGTGAAATTTTTAACAGGCGATTCGAAATTCTCATTTTACTAGAATGTACAAAAATGTACCTTTAGTGAAACACTATGAGATGCGTATATTTTATTGTTAAGCACCCAAGTGTTGGTCTCTCTTGTTCGACCAACAAACTTGAAGAGAACCAATGATTTTTGTTCATCTTCTGCAACTTTTGTTATATCTTGAATGGAGATAATAAGAGGGCATACCACATCCCTTGGCAAGCCCCTATGAATTTGTTCCAAATTTTACGTGACCTGATTCTTTTGGACTCGTTGAGTGTCATTGGAGTTTTCTGTTAGGGTAATATCTTCTTTGTATCACTGCAAGCCCACTTTTACCTTAGGGAGCAATAGCATTTCTTGAACTCTGAGTCTAAGACTCGCTAACTTTTGCATCCTGTGTGCTTGTAGCGTTTAAAAACTCACCCCTGCTCTTCTGGTTCGGAATTCTTATAAGCTGGTGGGAGAATAGCTGAATGAAACCCATTTTCTTACCTCCTTTTCTAGGAAGATCATGTAATGATATACGGAATATATTTTAAGCAGGACGGGATTCCAGACTTCCATCAATCTTAGAATGCTCAACTTTTTGCTTTTACATTCTTGTGCAACTTTTCTTTTAATACCCGATCGTTTATGACAAAGGTTGGTCCCTGATGAGTATCCAGTAATAAATTGATAATATTATTTCTCCTCCCCCACTTAAGCTTCTTTTATAAAACATGCCTGAAAGCGTTTGTAACAGGTACTCAACTTTTTCAGGTAACTGCAACACTTCATGACACAATAATAAAATCTGCAAAAATTTCATATAGTATTATAGTGCATGATGATGTGGGTACAAGGATTATGCTACTTACGGGTTGATGTTGTATGCTAAGTACTTCGGGTATGTATTTAGGGGCCTTTGGTCCAACAAAGGGAAAGATATAAGAAGGGAAATGAAAGGGATAATTGCTAATCTTTCTCCTTGTTTGCTTACCCAAGGAAAGGGAATAACCAATTAGCAAACCTCACCCCCTTTCTCCCATCATCACTAACATCCACAGCGGCTGCCCCTACCCGTCGTTGGCGCACCACCCTCTTCCCGTATGAATTTATGAAACCATAACACCCGCCCCCAAAATCTGTTGTTCCACTAAAGTTATGAATTGTGATAATGGGTAGGAGTGTTGCTAAAATTATTATTTGTTGACAAAAACAAGGCTGTAACTATGCAACAGATAATGACAGTTTCATTATGAAACATTGGGAGCATATTCAAGATGGTGGTATGAGGACGTTTACTGACAGTGGGTTTTTTGGGGAGGGGTGGCGATTTAGGAGGTGATGGCGTGTAGGGCAGAGTTAACGCACCGGTTGTGGGGTTGCCAGTGACTATGGTGATAGGAGGGTGACGGTATTGGGCAGAAGGCGGGGGCAGCAGCGGTGGGATGGTGTGGTGACAGTCGTGGTGGTGGTGGGTATGTTGGGGGTGGTTGGATGAATGAGAGTAGGGGAATGGGAAAACTTGAGGGTTGAGAGGAATGGGTGTAGAGGGATTAGAAGCCTAAGAAGGATAAAGGGTATGATCAAATTGCTCAAACAAACACTAACAAAGGGAATGAATGATGGTTTTTATCCCCAACACCCCATACCAAACGCCCCATTAGGGTTCTTTTCCACTCCAAGCACAAGTCTCGGTTATGCTCATTATTTTTAAAGGAAGTGTCTCCACAATCCACATAATTTTATCTTTCAACTGGTTGTTTTGTCTATTTATCTCCTTAGCATTTATAATTATAAACAAAGTGCAAGCTCTAGCTCATTTAAATTGTAATCTTACATTGACTTAACTGAATCATTCTCACATATTTCCTTGTGTACGTAGGTTAGTTGCGTTCAATTTGGGATACCTTCCTGGAGGTGATAAGAAGATAATCACCAAATCGGATACTACCCTGCAAGCACTCAAAGCAGCAAAAGAAATACTGCTTCCAGGAGGAGTTATTAGTGTTATAGCTTATGTTGGGCATCCTGGTGGAAGGTAACCATTCTGTCTGTATACTAGTCAGACACCTTAGGTATGATTATAAGTACTTTATATACTGTTTAAATGGGAATGGTGGAGGGAATGGATGGTCGTTTTGCCTATTCTGTTCAAGTTATGAAGCTATCAATATGCTTTCTGTAATTGCTTCTTTGTCCTACGGCTTTTGTTATTCTCTTGATACTCCGCAGTATATATTATGAGCATTTCTTCTGTAAGACCATATTTTAGTTTGAGACCATTCAAGGTAACTATGTTGTTCTTGAAAAGTAACTTGATAAGGAGTAATAAAGTTATATGTGAACTTACAAATCTATGTTATTTTCAAGGACGACAGTTACTTTTAATGGTCTCAATAGATATCTCATATCTCAAAAACATATGGAAAAGAGTTGCGTCTTCCGGTAGCAAGAGAACCGGGGAAAGTATACTGACAAAAATATGCTTCTTACCCAGTATACCTAAAATTCCTTATAATAACCTAAAATTCCTAATAATAAGCCCAAATCCCCTACCCTATTAATCACAAACCAAATTCCTAATGGGATAGGGCCTAGGGGTGTAAACTTGATTTCCGGAAACTGGAAGGACGGCAAAGGAATATGAAAAATGGCCTTACCATATAATTTGTATATTTTAATTTATTCTCAAACTTTTATATGTAAGACAAATTTATCCCTAGTATGAAGTCATAGCCCACGTTTACGACGCAGTGTCCAAGATAATGAAGCAACTATCGGTTGCACGATGAGGAGTATAAATGATAATCTCTTCGATTCAGAGATACCTTTCATTTTTCCATATTAGATTGATTTTTTATTCCATCCGTTTCGTTTATAGGGTCACTTGCAATTAGACCATATGTTGTTATGTATTAACATTTCATATTACTCTATGAGTACTCATTGATCTCACCTATCCCATTACTTGTGCTAGTATTTCAGATTTTCCTTTGTGCTTCTTAATTATTGTGTGACTATGAAAATTAAATGTATTTGTGCAAAAAAGAGTATTTTATGGTGGTCTTAAGTAAACAGAATAATAGATGGACAGAACTACACTTCCGACCCACTGTTCCTCTTCTCATAAAAATTTCTCATCATCTATGCAGATGTTTCTCAGAGTTGACCATTTAGATACGTGCTGATATCATTGTTTTGCAGCTTAGGCGTTAGTCTCTTTATATCGGAATATACCGTTACATGTAATATTCTTCATTATTTCTGATTCTTATCTATTCAGGGAAGAATATGAAATCGTTCAAGATTTTGCTTCAGGGTTACCGCCAGAAACATGGTCATGCAGCCAGGTTCAGATGTTGAATAAACCGTCGGCACCAATTCTTGTATTTTTGTTCAAACGATGAAAGTTCATGTAATAATATTACGAGATACCTTTGGAGAATTTTTGAACTTTTTTCAATTAACTGTACTTTGGATTGACCGTGATGGCCATGATCTGATCGGTTACAGCCTATAGGCTCACAGCTAGAGCTAGTGGGGTGGATTTTGACCATTAATTACCTGCACACAGACAGCGTTTCTGTAGCTTAAGACTCGACAAACCTTGTGGGTAAGGTTAGTTCATGAATGGTGGGATCAAATGCTGAATGAAGTTGAATGTGAGGTATTCAAGGAGGAATATCACGTTTGTACATGTGAATCTCCCTCGCCGGTTCTTGAAGATGCTTGAATTTCAAATAATGATGGAATTTTCATATTCACAATTTGGGGATGTAATCAAACCAGAAAACCTGCATGATCATATATCAACCAGTCCAATTTTGGAAAGTAAATCTTCAGTCGAAATCAGCTGTTGTGCTAAAGTGCTTGAGAATGGTCAGAAAATATGCCTGCAAAATGTGGGAGGAAAAATATGCTAAAGAGAGTTTAGCTAAGGCAGCGACTATCTCGTCTTGTTTGTCTTCCACTAATAGAAGTGTGATTGCCAACGGTTATCCCTCCCAACCTGGGAGGGAAGGCAGTTGTCGGATGAGTAGTGTTAAAGTGGATGTGGCGTGGTCAAAAGATCGTGAGTCAGTGATGGGTTATGGTTTCTTATTCAATCTCTTCACCACAACTTGGAATGGTTCGGCTATGGAAAGAATTACTATATTTTAGCATGGGTGTTGATGAGACGTCTTAGCCCGTGTTTGAAGGGTCAAGCTAACATAGTTTTTTTTTGGGACAGCAAGCTAACATAGTTAATGATGCCAAAAGCAATGTTTTGGAATCATATATCATATGTAACGAAAGTGTTCACTTTTTGGTTATTCTACGAAGTTTGTGACCAGAGTTTAAGTGAACCTCGAGCATGAAAGATCAGGAGCTGAATTGAAATTGTACATTTTCGGAGAAACCTCAATACAATATCAATCTTTCAATATCTGTCTCTCTAGTTTCTTGTAATTGAAATTGTAGAGATAACTTCATATACGCTATTCTCCCTCCTAATTGAGATATCTCCTACAATCTATATCACATATGGGATTTCCTCGGCACCAAATCAAAGGTAACTTGTAAGAAACTAGAGCTTGAAAAGGGAGAAAAACCCACTAAAGCTAGCCAAAGGTGTTGATAGCCATGATAGGTTTACTTCATAAACAGTGCGAAGAGGTGTACAACCCAAAACCTTTTGCACTTGTTATATAAGAACAAGCTGTAAAATTTCCTCCGCAGTAAAAAAGTTGTGCACTCAACAAACCAACATTGAAGTCGTAAACTAAACAAACCCGTATTGGCTTCGTTGCAAAGAATCGGCTTTCAAGTGCCAGACACATATCATGGTATCATCACACTGGCTATTTAGTATGTGCCTGTTGAGGTTGGGAGTAGGGGTGAGGAGTCTGAGGGCCTTTTTTCCTAGAATGAAATGTCAATCATGTTCACCATCAGCATGCTATTAAAGTGAGGAGTTAAAATAACATAAACGTAAGTTAAAAAAAAAAGGATATGTTCATCTTGACATGCTATGTGTCTGGTACTTTTGCCGAGCCATGGTGCGAACTCGTGCCCTAGTCTAAGGCAAGAATGCAAGAAACAAAGGGACTCGTGCTAGTGAGGGATCACCCACTACCACGCAGCTCGGGAGTTGGGGTGTGTCGGGAATCCTAGTCACGATTATCAACGGCTGGCACACGAAAGCAATAAAAGTAAGCAATACGATTATTGTAAGCAAGAGACGAGTAATATCAAGCTTAAAGGTGAGAAGCAGTTTTCATTGACTAGCACTCCTCAAAGAGACTTATTTGATAGTTTCAGCTCTGTATAGCGATACGTTTTCTAAACGCCTAAAAACGCATCTTAAACATAAAAATCTACGTCCAAGTTTCGACATACAGGAAGTAATCTTGGAGTACTACTTGAACATAAAAACAGAAATGAAACTACATAAAAGCATAAAAAAAAAATCTAAGAGGTCGAAGTGGACGGAACGCGTGGACAGATTTTGCTGCTCCTTACACTATTCGCCTCATGGCCAACAAATCCTAATTTTGTCAAATAAGGTTTCCAAATTTATTTAAAAACATAACCTCCAATTTGTTGATAAAAGTTACAAAGAACAATATTGCCATGGTAAAAGAAACAAAGAAAAATGATATGAGGTAGTACTAATTAACAAAGAAAATTAGTTTGGGAGGCTAATAAACAAAGAAAAAAGGTTGGGGAGAGGGGGATTCAACAATTGATCACCATTTTAAAAGAAGCAGATATTCAAGAAGCCTAAGCCTGAACTGGAGTCTCGGGATGAACTGGAGTCTCGGGATGGGCTCCCCATTCTGTCCATGAACCATCGTAAACAGCAACATCAGACTTCCCAAGCCGATGCAGACCCTGCGACACAAATCTCATTGGTAAGCAAACATTAACATTGCATTTGGATAGACCTTTAGGGAGGATTTTATCCCCCTACCTTTCCCTACCAAAAATACAAGTCGTCAAGAACTTGGTTGTTAGCCAGATGGTATAAGTAAAAAACTGAAGCCAGTTGGTATAACTGGAGGGAAAAGTAGGAAAGAGGGGAAAGAGGGGAAAGAGGGGAGTGAGTTGTCCCTCCAAAATTTTCCTATATTGAAACGATGTTACTTTGCCTACAAGACCAGGGACCCTTTGAGTTTCTCATGGAAGCATATGGGACTCTAAATGACTTATTTCTGTTCCTTTGATAAGCAAACTATTAGGATTGTCATTATCATATGAGCTGAAGTCAAGCGAAAGAGAGCTTTACCAGTGCAAGAACACAAGCAGTAACACCAGTACCACAAGATGTAACAATGGGCTGGTCCAAGGAGATGCCTGTATAACATTGAGGATTAGAAAATGTGATCACACGCATGAGCAAACAGAGATTGCATTTCATGTAAAATGATATCTGCATCCGAAACTTAACAACAAATTAATGACGATTTAAAAATAAAAGTGATCAAATGCAGGTGAGCCAAACCAAACTTTATTGCCAACGCACAAGTAGGTTAGTGGGTTTGGGACAGTTAAACGGACTCTGCCTTTGAAAAGTTTTGCTGAAAATTCATTTTTTACCTGCTTCTTTTGCAGACCATGTGGGACAGCCCATGAAAGGCTCCACTAGTCTACTTAAAAGGCAATCGTGAAAGATTTCATTCATGAAAACTACCCCACACAGCTAGTTTGATACTATTCCAAAGATTTCTGTTCATAACAAAACCAACCTTATGAATCTAATTATTTGTTTCATAGAAAAAAAAATTCATGAAATATCATGTTATAGGTATTGTTTTGAAAGCATTTTCCTTTACGAATGTAATTATTTGTTTCACACAAAATATCAAATAATATTTTTGTTAGTGGGAATCGAAGCAGTGAAACAGTATCTCGAAAACTGAAACGACATAATTTTTCTTAAATAAACCGGGGCGAGAGTTCAGAACAAATATCTCAGATGCTCAGACAGTCACAAATCTGGTCGAAAAAAATAAAAGCTACGATAGTCACAACCTTCCTGCTCAAATTTTTCTT
Source organism: Heliosperma pusillum (assembly GCA_022085475.1). NCBI lineage: Eukaryota > Viridiplantae > Streptophyta > Magnoliopsida > Caryophyllales > Caryophyllaceae > Heliosperma > Heliosperma pusillum. The sequence continues at coordinate 40,588 of JAIUZE010009375.1, read as the reverse complement.
TGAGCTGCTCTCCAGATAAGAGACTCCCTGATGTATCCAACATCTGCAACAGAAAATAAAGAAGCCAGCATTGATAAACAATCGTACATTACGACTCTGCCCCTAACTGAAACAACACGGACAATAAACATTACAATTAATATACCGTCAGGGTCATCCATGATTCCATGCCTAGTAAAGCTAATTACTACTCCCTCCTATTCAAAGTGTTCTTCCCACTTTCCTGAATAGGTTTCTCATGGTGTTCTTCTCACTTTCCTCTTTTAGTGTTAAATTTGTTGACTTTTCAACCCACTTTTCTATTTGTAAGATACATATTAATTGTTTACTCTTTTTTCTCAAGAGATGTGCCCAAACAAAATGGGAAGGAACAAAAAGAATAGGAGGGAGTAGCTTTTTTTTTTTACCTCGTTAAAAGGAACACACTTGCTTCCTGGAACATGACCACTCCTAATGCCCTTCCGAGGCTCAGGAGCAGTTCCTTCATACCTGCAATAATATTACCTTGGCATTACAATCAGCATGAAGAATCTGGCATTCGAAAAATTTCAGCAAAAAAGTTTTGAGAACATTTTCCCCTACTCCTGAGTATCTAATCCAACTTGCCCTCTTGGGCTGCACGTCAGGGTTTTAAATCTTGGTATCGGTCGCGGTGTCACGGAATCGCTCCTGAACCGCTTGTCGCGGACATGTATAGCTCTTCGCGGTCGATTTTTGTTTTACTAGGTTTTATAGCTATATTTTTATTTATATATATTTCTAATGTTATATTATGTCTAAATATAGGTAAAACAACGTTTTTGAGAGTATGATGAAAATCTCAGTGTGCACACTCTGTACAGTAGGTGTTTAGGTGATAACAAGAATTAAAAGGAAAAGAATAGTGAAGGGAATAAGTAGGCGCCAAATTAAAAATTGTGAGTTGTGAGTTGGAGACATTAATAAGAATGTCAAAAAGAAACAAGAGTAAAAAAACAAAAACAAAAAAAAAACATTTCAACCTACTGTGTGTCTACCCACGAACCACGTCTCCACGGTCCACACCACTACCAAATATTAATATAATACTCATTACTCAATCAAAAGTTAAAAGATAAACACATAGTCAGTCACTTCATAATATTTGGTAAAATAGTAAATCAGAGTTCATCACTTCATTCGTCTTCATCCCTGTCATCCCTGTCATCCCTATCCTTCCATTGCCCAACCCAGAAAGTTCCCGACACAACCCAGAAAATGATCACTAAAATAAAATCCTTGACAGTGTACTAACAGATGAAACTTGAAAAATCCCTGCGATACCCGAGTTGACTCGGTCTACTCAGCCGTTTTTTGGCTTCTTTTAAACTAAGCGATAAATTTCGCCATCTCATGTATCGGCGAGCATCGAGACCGATACTTATCGGCCGAGATGAGACGTATCGGCCGAGTTTTTGAACCCTGCTGCACGTAGAATTTTGACCGCAAATTGACAATGTACTAAAAGATGAAACTTGGAAAAATGGTCAAATTTACACCCAATCTGATATGATAAGATTTTGAGACATATGAGCCTCTTAGAAACCATAATAAACAACTACGTGAATATGTAGCTGTAAGCTTGCTTAGTTTGTACTTGTCATTCTTGTAAGTAACATTTGTAATCACCTAAGATCATATGACCTGTGACACAAGGTACAACCATGTTCATCATTATCCACTGCGGTTTCACCACAAATCCCAAAAAGGAACCTAATACACGATTTAAATCTCACTCTCAATATTCCAAAACTTTTACATGCTACAAAAAAGTCCTGAAAGCCATACCCCTCTAGACTCTAGGATCTAAGCACAGGTGAGAGCATGTAAGATGTACTCAGTTAAAGAGCCCCAAGCACACACACCCCTTGGCAAAAATACAACACTCGCAGGATCCTAGAATCCTCATTATGTCCTACCAGCTATATATCCTCATATTACCTCGTGTGGTGGAGGTCTAAAACTAGACACGCACTTTATTTTCAGCTAAAACATGATATTTTTCTTGAAATGGCCGAATCCAACACTGACACCAGTCAGCCAGATATGAAGAGCACTACACAATAATGACATCAGATTGGTAACCTTCAACTGTACAGTAGCTTGAAGAGGTGATATTTGAACTCTTGATTCCTGTGCACATATGTCCTTCTATTGACATAAACCACCAACTGCACAATGGAGCTACCCAAACGTTTCAATTCCATTATTTGCAATAAGACCATGTCAGTCACTCTCAACCCACAGTGAAGGAGTTCAAGCCTTCAAGTGCATGCTTTCCAGATTATAATTGACAGATCTGTCAAATCCTTATTTGATGCAAAAAACTAATGTATAATGTCCAGCAAATCTAGAACTATGACAAGTTGAGGATCCTTTCCAGAAAGACCTTCATGCAGCAGAAGTGCCACGACTGAATCGAATCACCATTCAAGCTCTTCATTATACTCCTATTGTTCATGTTGAAGTACGAGATTTTGCATATTGAGATTGTTCCAGAATAATTCCTCTCTAGAATTGTCCAGTGGTTAGAATATCAAGGGACAAATCCCCTTGAGTTGATTAGTTCCTAGAAATCTAGAATTATCTATGTGCTCCCTTGTATAAAATTACTTCAGCAATCAGCTGAATGCACCAAAAGAATTTCAACTAATCAAATAAACAACAGCCTCAGCTCCACTTCTTCCCAACTATTTCTTAAACCAACAGCTCATTTCCCAAATCAGCCATCTTTAGAAATTGCTGTATAAGTTCAATTTTAGGTTTATCTTAGGATTTCTCACAAAAACAAGCTCTGCATGGAAATTTTTAAGGAGGCAAGCATCGTCGTGATAAGTTGATAATTTGTGTCACACTTACCAATATAAAGTGAGGACATACAAAAAACAACGGAGTAAAAATAATGAAACGCATCTTCAAACACAACAAACAGTATTCATAATCAATCAGCTGATGTACCAACTGATTAACTATCCTAAAAAAAATAGAAAGTCAGTAGAATTGAAACAAAACTCTACAAATTATCAAAGTTAGATATCTGGAAGTTTCTTACCAAATTTTCCTATATGTTGTAAAGTCACTCTGATTAGTTACACCAGTAATCATACATTAACTTTAGTAACCGCATTGATGCAAAATGAGCAAGTTTTTCATACAGAGAACTGAATGTAGAGAAATGTCATTGTTATTGATTTTCAAGAGTCATTCTTATTTGAAACGGCAGGATTCTGAAAGCAATGTTGCCACTGGCATAGATGCTATTCAAAGTTAACATTTTTTCATAGAAGTAGAGTAGTAGATTAAAATAAAACAATAGTGCAACTATGACTATGCATTCACCCTTAGGGAGTTGGGTACCATGAAGCTCAATAAACTGCAAAAAGATGATTAATTTTCACATAATGCTCAAAACTTTTAAGAAAAAGAAAAAGACGAGGGATTGAGGGCAGTAATTAAATTATAGGGAACCTGGCTTTTGATCTGGCATCGATTAGCTGATATGTCCTATCCTCAATGTTCTTCCTAACCTAAAAACATAAGAAACATGTTAGTGAAAATTGAAACTGAAACACTTTCCCAACTTGCAAGAATTACTGAAACTGGGTTGATGAACTGAAAAAGGGGCAAGACTCAATAAACAATATCAGTTGCTCCTCATGTATACGACTTCTACTCGTTGGACTACTCCTATGATAGAGTGGCCTATAGTCATAATGTATCAAATTTCACGAAACTTCCGTTGTTTTTAGCCTCGTCTTCAAAGGCGTGCTTTTTTTCTATCGCAAACTTAGAAATTTCTGTCACTAAGAGCAACAAAGGCTTACTTTGAACATGGACCTAAAAGAGAAGGCTAAATAATCTACCTTATTTCAAAAGTTCACCAGCCTATGAAGGCTTCTAGTGAGGGTTAATTCTAAACAGCTTCTTTCTGTAATTTCAACAAAGATCCTATAAGAACAAATTTTGGGAGTTATAGGATGGACCCAAACGATGATTCATATTACCGAAATCATCTTGGGACTCAGGCTCATTTGTTAATTCTATTAAACTAAGAACAGCGAAGGAAGTTGGTAATTGCACAATCATAATCTGAAACCAAACACTCCCGGCATTATTAAAGAAACAGCAGCGGAGAAAGTCAGTAAAACAACGAGACCTGGTCAAGCGTCCACACAAGATGTGGCTGAAAAGTAGTCTGAAATGTGATTGGCCCAACCTGTGGAAACACATGCAATAAGGTGTAAGCAACTATGCTCAATGAAGCTTTGGATTAAAAAACAGAGAGATATCAGGGCTTCAAACAAATTGAGAGATCACAAGAAATTACAAAATGACTGCAACAGATTCCAAACTCTAATTCTTTTGCCACAGATTGTCAGTTATAGACATACTGTTTGAAAAGTATGGTACTGAGATGTAAATAATATCTAGTTAACCGGAAAATGTTCATTTGAACACCATCTTTACAAAAAAATCAAAACAAGCGGAGGGAAAACCACAGCCAAAAATAGAGAATAAGCACCTGCAGCCCTTGATATACTTTCTCAATGGCCTCACTTGCAGCACTGGTTTTAAAAATTGCATCGCCTGAGGCACTGGATTCAACATCATGTCCTGAAGCACGCCATCTTGGTAGACCTCCATCCAACACCCAAACTCTGTCATGTCCAAACACTCTAAACATCCTTTGCATATAAACAACAAAAAAAAAAACATTACATGCAAGAACACATTGGACTGACGATAAAATTGAGTACTCGGAGATTCGCAACTCACCACCAAACACGGGCTGCACTAAATATCCCCTTCCCATCATAGACAACTACTCCATCTTTGTTTTCTATGCCGAGTGCTGATACCGCCGCAGCAAATGCTTCTTCAGAAGGCAACATGTGTGGCAACTGTTACAATGCATACTTCATCAATGACTGATTGAAATTTACATTATGAATGTAAAAATCTCAATGCACTAAGAGAAATTATTAGAATGATTAAGTAACTATGTACCAATGGAATACAGTATGTAATATTCAAGTGTTGCTGTCCGATAAAGTGACTAACTACAGGTTCTCAAAAATTACCAAAACTTAAATGCGACATCCATTCATATCAGGTATACAAAATTACAGTCGGTAAAACAAACTGCAGTACCCAGTACACTTGTGAGATCATTCAGTGTACCTACCTTCACAAACAGCAAACCTATAGTTTACCTACACGAATAATGAGTTAGAACCAGGGGCATGGAGTGCGATATAGTAATAAGTATAATTAAGGTAGGTCTAAGTCAGTCTTGGACTTGACAAGCACTTCAATTTGTGTATGAACATCCGTACTTTGGGTTAATCGCAAAATTTTAATTCATTTATCTCAGCTTGTCCAAATTTTAATTCAAGTAATTTCAACTTTCGAGCTACCAGTTACCCCTTCCATCCCAATTTTATCGTCCCCATTTGACTTTAGTGGTCAGCCAATGCCAACTTTGACAAACAGATTTTCGAAATACGTGGAATTGTAATGTAAAATTTATCATAACCAAATTATTTTATATTATCATTTTTAAAAAGTTGTCGATATATATCAAACAAACAATAACATTACCCTAGTGTCTCAATGGCTCCCGCTTGTGGAGAGGTAAGTGGACTCTGATGTATGCAACACTTACATTGTTTAACTGCGAGGTTGTTTACGTCTTTAAGAAAGACCCATAATGAAAATTCTGTCGAAAATACATAAACACTCAGCTACATCATGATAAAAGAAGCATACATAGTTTAATGAGACTGGGCCATTTCTCTTATCCATCATATTGAAGAAAAGCAAGTATTTGACCCCATTGGAATTTAGAAATATAATTCAAAATTGTCATCACTTGACCACCAATGTTAAATGAGGAAAATAAAAATGGGAATGCGGAAGTGAAGTTATGCCGCTGCGGTGGCGCTGCCTGACTTTGGACCCTTGGTCTATGTGACATTAATGCGGATGACACCACTACAAAATACGGTCGGGGTAACATTCAAATTCTTAATAACTCGGTTGTAATGCGATGTTGCGACGTTTATTTGATACCCAGGACCAAAGTATCATGAATTCATTATTTTGAAGTACACAGAGACTGCGATCATAACAGGGAGTGCATACTTTCAAAGGCAAGCATGGAATAGTTTGCCACAAGCCATATCATGAAGGTAGGACGAAGAAAACCCAGCAGCAGAGCTAAATGACAGAAGATTTGATCGGGATATTACCTTTACGCATCCCTTATGGCATTATATCAATTAAAATTATTTAATGTCGGCTTTCATTCTGAACCATAAAGCACTAAGAACTACAGTATGAAGTAAGAACAAGAATAAGTTGTTGCCTGACAAAAATATGAGATGCCGTCTTACATTTGTAGTTCTGTCTGCAATTCCATCCACATCAAAGAAAAGAGCGCCTGGAATATGTGCAACCTACAGAGGGGAGAAATTAATGCATCATTTGCAAATTTACAGTGTAATAACTTACGACATGAATTCTGTAAGAACGTGAAGCATAGCACACAATCATAGAACTTATCTAATGTCTTATTAGCAACACAACTATAAATCTTGGTAGTTTAACAATGGCAACCAAAACCCTTCGACTAAACCCCGTCCACTGTTACCGAAACAAGAATATAAAAGACATGAAGACTAATTATAGCATCCTCTAATTTTGAGAATATAGTATTAGTCACCTGATACTCTTGAATTGGATTCCTCTGTTCATTAGGCATGTACCAAGAAGCATCAACCACCTGAAAAGACGAGTAAATAGAACTTAAAACTTGGAAATTGCAGTTCTTTACATAACATATAAAAAAACATTCATGGTCAATTTGAAATTTATATCCAAAATGTTCTTCGTAGCATGTATGAAATATATCAATTGGCATTAGATGAATTGACACAAAGCACGAAGGGCAGCTGAAAGCGTTGAAATATCAATTGGCATTAGATGAATGGACACAAAGCAGGAAGGGCAGATGAAAGTGTTGAAATATCAATTGGCATTAGATGAATGGACATAAAGCACGAAGGGCAGCTGAAAGCGTTTGAAAATCCCGAAACAGTGGATGATGCACATACAGATACAGTCGATCAGTAATAGAAGCAAGTATAGAAGCATATAATTACCTTTATAGCAGGTTGGTTGAGGTTAGAATGAAGCCATTCAACAGAAACCACAGGTTCAGTAGTAGACATTGACTGTGTAGAATAGGATTTCGCCCCAATGTTTGTGGACGAAATCAGACAGCAAACCAAACGGGTTTTAGATACTAGGTTGTAGTTATACAAACCCCTGATAGTCGAACCCGCAACTCTCGTCTGCAAAACATAAACCACTTGGGTAAATACTTTGCGAAAGACTAGAGTTTTACTGATGATGAAACCTAACAATTTACAATTGCAATTGGGTTTATAAATTAGATGGTAATTAGAATGATAGTATGAAGCAAATAAAGGAAATATCGAAACCACATAGATAATAAAGGTAAACAAATGAATGAGACCGAAAGGGTAAATAAAAGAGAAAAGGGAGAAGGGTGGGGGAAGCTTACATGGAAGAATTGGGAAAAGAGAAAGGATTTGTGGAGAAAAGAGCGGGAAGAGGAAGAAGAAGAAGAAGAAAGTAATCGTTGAGAGAAAAGGGTTCTGGCGATGACAGCAGACGCCATTTACAACAACTAATTTTGCAGCACCTGCTTTCACTCTTTCACCATTAATAAACCCACTCTTTTACGCGATGCTTTTCATTTTCAATAGCTACGACTCTTTTTAACTTTGATATTCTACCAGGTTACCCACTTACCCCCACCCTTTTTTTTCTAAGGTATTATCATTATTTTCTTCTAAAAAAACTTAGAACTCGTATAATTCATGATCGTGAATCTCATGATTTGTAACCGGTCGATTTTCTTTTACAAATTGATCGTCTTCTCAAGATCTTCGATTTGAAAAAGAAATTATCACTTTATCAAGGTGCCGCAAGAGTTATGGTCGGTCAAGCGTTTTTAACCAGATAAAATTTGACCGACTATATCTCATGGACTCATGTCTACAAGTTCATAAAGTAACGATTTTTTTTTCCAAATTGATCATGTTTATGAAATGTTTGGTTTGAAAAAAAAAATTTGTCTATTTTGAATCCGTAAACTAAAATTACAAACGGTCAAAGTTTTATTTTTGCTCAAAAAGAGGGGGTATTAGGTAGAATTTGCAACAAAAAAAAAAATGAGTACCATGTAGAGAATCCCTAACTTTTTATTGCAAAAAATGTAGCAAGTCTTGTATTTTATTATTTTTATTATTAAATCGGGGAAAAATAACCTATTGTCCACAGGGCTACGCACCAATCCAACACCAGATCAGACCGTAATCGACAAAAAATTGGGACAGAGACAGTGGGTCAGGCCATGTCAGAACCGGGCTGGGTTGGGGAAGGGAGCCCGAGTCCGCACTGCGGGCCAAGGGGTGTGGGTTGGGTCGGGCGGGGCTGGGCTGGGGAATTGGTGGCCCTGAACCGGCCCGCTCGGGAAAAAATGACTAAAAATGGGGCGCGGGCTGGGGGTGTGGGCCAGTATAGTGGGCCAGTATAGTGGGCCAGAGGGGATGCGACCTGATGGGCCGGGTCAGTGTGGGTCGGGCTTGCAACCCAAAACCGACCCGACCAGACCTGAAGATCAGTGATCCTAACCCGACCCGATATTTACCCGATTAAATTGACGACCTGACAACTATTAAGCTTAATAATGATTAAAATGAACGTGATTTATTGTTTAAATTGATATGTTTGACTAAATAATGAAGTAATTAAACCAAATAATAATTTATAACTAGATTTAATGGAAAAATATTGAAGTATTGCGATAAAATAACTGGACCCGATTAAGACCCGACTCAACCCGATGTATCATTTCACCCGAAAATGACCCGACCCGATAACGCCCCGACTCGGTAGGACAGTATGACCCAATACGACTCGAACCCGATATAACTCAACCCAAACCCGGCCGGAGTGACCCGATTGCCACCTCTATCCAGCTCTAGTGGTAGGTAGAGTTGGGAGTTTCGTTGTTGGGCTCAAAACTCTGTTATGTCGGATTTAGAGAAAATGAATTAACCCGAGTTTGGGTGTTCCATGATAAAATGGTCTGTAGTCTGAAAAAGATTGGAATTGGGTGTGTAGTTTGAGAGTTGAAATAGAGGAATTTGAGAGGAGTTAGAATGGAGTAGAAGGATGAAGTTGATTAGGCAAGACAATTGAAGAAGCAAAAGAAGCAATAATCGCGATTGAATAGAAACGTAGGACGCAGCGGCAGGGCGATGGAAAGCAGCAGCAGCAGCAATAGCAAGAGCAAGAGCAAGAGCAAGATCAAGATCAAGAGCGGCGTATTTGGAGAGCTTAAAATATGGTGCTTAGAATTACTCCAACTGGTTCAAACCCCTAACAAAAACTCCCCTGCTCCTTCTCAATTACTTCTCCTTCTTCGCTCTTCTCCTCCTTCCTCTCTCCAACCCCTTTTCGAGTACGTCTTTTTCTTTTTCATTCTTATTTCTCTGAAACACCCAAATCAAATAAATGGAGGGAGTAACATTATTCTCACTTGTATGTGTGTGTGTGTGTGTGTTTCAGCTATGTCTTGTTCCCGTTGTTGCTTCTATTGGATTCAGCTGTTAGCTGCAGATCTTCTCACACCTCCCCGACTCAACCTAATTTTATCACCGATGCTCTTGCTGAACCCGTCCTTCACTCTTTACAGGAACTCTTATCCAAATGCCATTTACCTTCTCTTAATCAGGTCACCCTATTCATTCCCACCCTCTTTCTTTTGCTGCCCATCATTTATTCCGCATTTTCACCTCATCTTAGGACTCTACTTTTTGCAGTTGACTGTGTTGATAAAGAAATTAACGTATGCTGCTATGTTATCTGCATCCGAGGCTTCCGAAGAGTTCCGTCAAGGAGTCGTTATGTGCTTTAGGACACTGCTTCTCAATCTAACTCCTTGTTTACACACTTCTTGCTCCTGTCCACGTAGTTTAGGAACACCCTCACTTTTAGATACAACACACTCTAAAGGCTTCACTGCTCCACACTTGACGACGTATCACTGCCAACCATCCGACTGCTTAATTGCCTTTCTTCAGTCACAAACGGCTTCGCCTGCTGTTGGTCACTGGCTGTCCCTCCTTCTCAATGTATGCCCATCTCCCCTGTCCTAAATTATACACATTTTGCCTACTTCATGCTAACTCACTTGCACTTAGCAATATACTTCCCTTGTGCAAAGATTGCAGATGCTGAGGTCGGACGGGGTCTTAGGGGCAGTGCAAAGCTTCGAGTCGAAGCTTTTATAACCGTACGAGTGCTTGTAGCAAAGGTATAACTCAACTTATCTTGGGATCTGTCTGATGAAAATAAAAGGGTACCTCATTAGGTTTTTTACCCCGTGCTGCTTTCAGATGGCCTTGGCAAACCTTCTTCTGGTATCTTGACGAAAGTTGTCCGTCTCTCATAGGTTGGTATTCCTGATGCCTTGGCTTTCTTTCTACCTGGAGTTGTCAGCCAATTGGCCAAGGTTTTGCACGTCTCCAAGTCCATGATTAGTGGGGCTGCTGGAAGCACAGAAGCTACTGAACATGCTATAAGAGCCTTGGCCGAATTTCTCATGATTGTCCTTCAGGATGATGCTGATGCATTTGACCTTCATGTGTCCAACGAGCTGCATGATTTGAACTCACACGAGTTTGCATCTTCACAATCATACCTAGAAAAGTTACGGCACCTGCATGATAAAGTCCAGTATCCTAGTCACACTTCTGGTGATTCAAGTGGAATGGATGTTATCCCAAAGCAAGACCTAGTTGCTAAGGAAATTAGCAAAGCTGGTGGTGGCGTAGGTCCTTTATACGTGAAGCGTACACCGGAATGGATTGCAAGAGCTACAAACAATGTTGACAAATTGTTGAGCAACACTTTTCCGCATGTATGCCAATATAATGGTTGATTTGTTTATATTTTACCACACTTAAGAATCAGGATCGTTTCTCATGACCTGCTACAGTTTTTTTACGGAGTGAATCATATCTCAAGAGAAGTTCACTTTTGTCCATGATGACCTTTCTGTATCTTGCTTAATTGATCTGCCTTTTGATTTTCTTGTCAGCTATGCACACATCCATCAAAAAGAGTGAGACGTGGACTTCTATCATCCATACAGGGCCTATTGTTAAAGTGCAATTACGTTTTAAGTGGGAGCAAATTGATGCTTTTGGTAGGATACCAATTTGACTGTTAAAACTTTTAGTTCTTGTTATTGCTTGTCTGCATGGAATAAATTCTGTTGATCACGAGTGGAACTTGGCTTTAAGACGTTTTGTATACTTACAAAAGTTTTCTTTCCTTCCTGTTAACTTCAATTGATAAAATAATGAGAAAAGGTGAGAAATTTGGAAGGATGGTGGGTTGATAGGGGTGAAGATGAGCAATGGGAATGTGTGCCTGAGAACAAAGAATCAGCTAATGACCTTTCCTCTTTGTTGCCGAGTCTTTATTTTTGCCACTTACACTTAGCGTTGTTCAGGTTGAGTTTGTTTCATCCTGTGAAGATGCTCTAGTGGAAGTACTAAAAAGAATGGTCCCTTTGGTTGACTGGTGACTTACATGGAATAATGATCGAAACATATTTTTGAGGATGGTGCTTCTATTCCTTAACACATCAAGAGTCAAATTCTGTTACATGAAGATGTATTCTTCATGCTGCAAATACAAATACAGAAACTAAAGGAGAGATGTAGCTCTTAGAATGGAAATTCTTATATTACTTAACCATGTGTTTCATAAAAGTCTCTTTCAAGTACTGACTACCTTGAACATTTCTAGATTACTATGACTCTGCTAGCGAGCCCTGGGTCTCTGTATCTTTCATATTGTTAAAAGACCTTTGGCATGGTATTAACTATCAGCCTTGCTTGCCACACCGCATTGCGACCGAGTTATGGAGGTTTCGTTGACTGTATTTATCGTGAAACGACCAATACCAGGCTGTGATTCCCTATTCCAGGATCAAGTATCCAACCAAGACTTAATACCATGATATTTGGTGCAACATTGTCAGCTCGTCACATTTCTGCTTTAAGACCTGGCACCTTTTACTCATGTTGTTTTGCTTCTTGTAATATTTGTAGGAATGCTTGTGTACATTGGTTTGTGATGATTCTAGAGAAGTATGTACGGCTGCACAAGATTTTCTTGGATGCTTGTTCTCATCACCTGGGAAACTTAATGTCCAGGATGATATAGCTGAACTGTTCAACAGGTCTGCTCTTAGAGGAAACATGATTTTTAACCTTGTCAAAAGCCTCATTTCTTCTAAAATCTGCCACTGCCTATAAAAATTAGGCTACTTGAGAGACTGCCAAAGGTGGTGCTTGGAAGCGAGGAATCTGTGGCTTTGGCTTCTGCTCAGCAGATGCTTGCAGTGATCTATTATTCTGGACCTCAACTTATCGTGGATCACCTTCTGCGCTTTCCTGTATGTTATTTTTTGTGATTATTTTGGCTTTTTGTGTCTTGTTTATGTCATGCCATACTTATTGAACGTACTAGCTTAATGTTTATGATCTTGATGGGAGGCTTCCTATTTCGTCTTCTAGGCGTAGTAAAGCGATTTTGTCAGATGAGCAGGTTTTTTCAAGCTGTTTTCATCCTCCCACGCCCCGGCACATGACCTGCCCATTTCTTGTCCAAGCACATGATGTAACACCCCATGATATGTGAGGAAAGTTGTCCCACATGGGAAAAATAAGGAGCTTATGAGATCTTTATAAGAGATTCCACCCACCACTTAGTAACAAGGCCTTGTGCTTTTGGGCTTAAGTGAGGACAAATTAAGGCCCAAAGGTGCACATCCCATCTTATTGGGGTTGTGTTACGATGGTGGCGGGTCGGGTTGTTATACATGACCTGCCCATTTCTTGAGATTGGGTCACACATTGACGTAAACATATTGTGTTCTCTCCAATGTTATTCCCCTGAGCTGCCGTGTCGCGTGTCCGACACTTCGACACTTCAATTGAGACGACAATTAGAAAACTTTGCACAAAATAGCCGTATCCGACACTCCGACACGTGTCTGACACCGTGTCGGAGAGTTGGAGTAATACAGGTTCTCTGAAAGTTATGTTGGGCTAATTATGAATTTTAGTTTTTTTTTTAAATTTACAATTTCATCTTAAAATTTTGGTTCTTCAATTTTCAATCTCATTGTGTAGTGGTATGGGCTTTTCCAGTTTGCTCTGAGTAGTAGATCGAAAAGTTGTTCTCCTAATCTGTGGTTAAAAGGCCGTTTATTGTTTGTACATCATTTTCACTGACTTTCTTCTTTTCATGCATCCACACTCACCACTTGCTTTTGTGCCCCACTGAATATTCTTCCCTTTTAGCTCCCTGCATGCCTAGGTGTATCAAATAAGAGAGTAAGTAGAAAGAGTGATTATTATAAGAAACTGACAAGAAAGGGAAGGATAATGAGATTAAAGGATTGACAACTCACTGAGGAATACATATCATTGTTTTAGTGAACGTGATGACTAAGGCAACGCCTGAGGCTATTTTGGAGGCAGTGAAAAATAAGTAACTTTTCTTTGCAAATTGGCTTAATTTTCAGTGGTTTACTGGTTTTGATCATTACCTTTGTCCTCTTCTGCAAGTGCTAAGCATCACTTTGTTTTGATTCCTTTCGCGGAGGTGTATCTGTGGAACTACCATTTTTATGATGTCATATGTGGATTTAAATTCTAAGTGAACTTGACGTATATCAAGGTGATTGATCTGTACTTTATTTTTTATGAATTGTGATTGATTTATTGTTCTACTTAGTGAGTTGTCACTAATTTTTTCACTTAACGTCTATGGTGATATCTTGGCATAAAAGAAACAGCGAAATCTTTCATAGGCCAGATTTATACCTGCTGAGTGCTGATATTGTATGTAAAATTTAGACCTGTCAGAATGGGTCGGACCCCGAAGATAAACTAGTGAAATCAACCTTGAATCGAAACCCAAATTGACCGATCAGTTCAAAAGTTCAGTTGAAATTAGCCTGACTCCAAATGACCCAAAATGAATGTATCCCGAATGTACGGTTTTCGAAGCTTCATCATTTTAATTCTCTAGTTCACATAAGAAAATGATGACCCGATTTTATCCAAATGATCCATGTGCGAGGTGGAGCAGTATCTGCTTCTAATCCTTTAATGACGCTTTTGCTCATGCAAAATCAGTGTGAATTATGACAAACCTTCCTCTTTCAATTTGCATTTCGATCTCCATCGTGATATTGTTGGGCTTCTTGCATGTAGCTATATCTGATAGCTTAACATTTGGCTGGTCATGACATAGCTTTTTTTCCTGGATGAATATGTTTACCCCTCAAAGACTCCACTTGAATATAAATAATACTTCCTCTGTGCAGACATTGTCGGTTTTGTCAATCATTTGGACTGATCGTCTTAAATGTGTGGCTCATGCAGATTAAGGCAGCCAAGTTGTTCGATGTATTTGCTCTATGCTTGAGCCAGGAGTCTGTGTTTGCCGGTTCTCTTGGGAAATTAGTCTTGTTTACACCTTCTGCAACCGGATACTTGCATTCTCTTACGGAACTAAGAGATGGCAGTAAGAACTCAATCAGTGAACATTCTGTCATCAGGTCCAAAAGGTCAGAAGAGTCTAGTATGAATGCATTGATTAAAGAAATGAAGCAGCCATGCAATGATTATGAACTTCCGCGCATGCCTCCATGGTTTGTCCATGTTGGCAGTTCCAAATTATACCGAGCTCTTGCAGGAATTCTTAGACTAGTGGGTCTATCATTAATTGCTGGTATTATTATTTTATATATATGCTCACCAGTTTTTATCTTGATATTCTGATCAGGTCATGAGCATGTATAACATTTTTTTCCCCTGATCTTATATCTGTTTGAGACAGACTGTAGGAGTGAAGTTACATTGTTGCAAACGGTGGAGATTCCTCTTGGTTTTTTGCGTAAATTGGTTGCTGATTTTCGCAAGAAAGACTCCAGTAAAGAAAGCTGGGAATCTTGGTACACAAGATCAGAATCGGGACAATTACTAAGGCAGGCTAGCACTGCCGCCTGTATTCTCAATGAGATGCTGTTTGGCATGTCTAATCAAGCAATTGATGTTGTCAAAGACATATTTACTGTGTCTGTAGTGAAAGATGAAGAGAAACAAAACAATGACGGGGTTCCTTTCAACCACTTTCCTGCTAAGTCATACTGGAATGTTACTCAAACACAGTGTGTAAGGCAGCATGTCATTGATTGCGTGGGTATTATTTTACACGAGTTCATGTCTCCTGAAGTTTGGGATGTCCCAGTTGCACCACTTGTTCAATCGGGCAAGAAAACTGAAAGTATTAATTTGCACTTTTTCCGTGATGTTGCAATGTTACACGAGGCACGGTGCTTTTCTTAACTTGATATCCTAATTGCTATTTCTTTTTCGCGCATCCTACATCTCACTCCTTCTGTCCCCATCACGTTACCCCCATTTTTCTTTGGGTGGGCCCCTTTTTATTCGGTGGTCAAACGATCGTGATTTTGACCGATATTCTCTAGTCCCACCCATTTAAAAATGGTAGGATGAAACTAGTCGGTTTGGTAAATTACACATGAAATGTTTTACACGGCAACTTCATTAATATGAGGAGTTAATGGTGGATATATGTTGACCACTTAATTCAAATGAAGTAAAAAAATTGGGATATAGGACGTAATATTTCACAGATTCTGAAGATATCATGGTTTTCAACAGGTGCTGATTGATGGAATTGGAGTTTTTAGTATATGCCTCGGGAAAATTTTTGTGTCAAGTGGGTTCCTTTGTTCCTCCCTCTATTTGTTGCTTGAAAATTTGATATGCTCAAACTCTGAAGTCAGGCACGCCGCTGATGCTGTGTTGCGTGTCATTTCTGCAACATCGGGGTATCCAACGGTAAGAGAATATGGATCCTTATACTCACTCACACATCTCATTTTTCAGTTTGCTCATTGTTGCTCCAATCTTTATGCAGGCTGGACACCTAGTTGTGGCTAATGCTGACTATGTTATTGATTCCTTGTGTCATCAACTGCGTCATTTAGATCTGAATCCTCAGGTTCCAAATGTGCTCGCAGCAATGCTTTCTTTCGTAGGAGTCGCTCATAAGATATTGCCATTACTGGAGGAACCGGTAGGTGTCAGTTTTTGGTGTGTATTTTGATTGCTTAGAAGTTGTTAGGCTCTAATTTTGTGTTTTGATTGTTGAAAACTGACTTTTGTGGGGAGGCAAAAAATGGACAAGGACGAAGGAGAATGTTTAGAATTTTCTGAATTAATGTCAAAAGGACGCAGTCCCTACTTAGTTTCCTGGTAATGTGTGTGACTGTTGTAAGTCATATTTGTTATTCTTTGACTTAGAGCCTGTAGAAGTATGGACCACTATCACATCCTGCAAAAACAGTGACCTCATATTTGTAAGTCATTTGTTTTTCTTTGCTTTTCTTTGACTGAGGCTGAAAATTATTTTTTGAACAAAATCAATTTTCATGTTTTTCGATTTGTGTACAAATTATTTGGCGGAAAATTAATGTCATCGAAATAGTTGCAAAACATTGGCAACTTGGGATTGGGTAAGTTTCAATGTCATGTGTTTATGACCCGTGTTACTAAATGATCAAATGATTTTGAAGCTCCAGTGGCATTTGCTGGGCTTCTTTGTATTTATGACCTGAAACCAATTTTTAATCATTTATTAGTAACCCACAAAAACCTAATTAAACAATTGATTGAGGGGGGAAAGTTATCAAATCATTGGATTGAGTTTACAAATTTAACTTCATTATAGAAGTTTCAATGGCATTTTTGAAGGGTACCCCAATTTACTTGATAATAGTACCTATAATTGCTTTTTCTAAGCATTTGAAATTTGGTTTTTTTTGGGTTTCTTTCTGTTATTGCTGTGTGGCGGCGATGGTGATGGTGATGATGTTGAAAGAAGAAAGGAAAAAGAATGGGGAAGGAGGTAGATTAGTGCTGCGGTGACAGGCGTTTAGGGGTTTGTTTATGTTGGTCATTTGATGGTTGTAGAGGGGATGGTGGGAGCCTGGGAGGGTGATGGAAACATTTTCTGGTTTTGTTTTTGTTTAGAGTGAGGAGAGGGAGGAGTAATTTCAGATTCATAAGTCAAGGGAAACGCTTGTACAGGTCTCCCTTCCACAAGTTCAATGAAAGCTAAATGAGGCAATAATTCAGATTTTTTTCCAGTTAAGCATTAGTATGTGGATTATTGTGAGAAGGGGAGGCATAATTTGGATTATTCCCATGAAATAACCCTATTTTTGTGGATGTTGGTTTACTTTTATTTCTGTTTCTTACTCTGACTCTGCCTGTTGTCTCATTTCTGTATGCTTCTACTTCTGTAGATTAAAGGATATTTTTCGTTATAATTACTTTAATGTCATCTCACGATGCTGACAGTAACAAAATATAATGTTTCTTATTTAAATTACCATTGTGAGTGTCATTATTTAATTGTTCTCATATAGTGTGTATGTACGTCATATTTTCATTCTTTATTATGTGTCTCATCATCTGAGTTATCTATGTAGATGCGATGTGTGTCCATGGAACTGGAGATCCTTGGGAGGCATCAGCACCCAGAGTTGACTATTCCTTTCTTGAAGGTTTTTTATTTTCATAACTTTGTTTGGCTTGTTTGCAAATTTTAGTGGTTCACATCCTTTAAACTTCAAGGCCATATGTCTCCTGTTGCAATATGCTTGTTATCCTTGCTGATTTTCTCAGCCTTTTATACTACGTGCCTGGGGTCTGAATTCATAATGGTTTGTCGGAAAAAAAAATGTAAGAGGGAGTTATTTATGCATTATAATTAGTTACCTCTTCAGTTTATTACTTATTTTCCACTGAAAATAATGCACCTGCTCAGTTTATGACGACAAATTTGTAGTATGACTCTTATGGTCTGGGTGTAAAGAGGTAAAAATATATGCAAGCTTTACCCTAGTTAAATGGTACTCTCATCATTTATAGTAAAGACTTCTCCCAAAGTCCAATCAATATATTTTTAGCTTATACAAGGGCTTTTTGTCCAAAACTTTTACAAAAAAAACTACCTAACATTTTATTTTTCCCCCTATACTCCCTAACATTTTTTTTTTTTCAAACACTACCAAAGACTACTCCAGCGAAAAAAGTCATATTCCATCATTGACTTTCTTTGTTTTGCGAAAAATGACATTTTTATATTTTTTTGTATATTTTGTCTTGAAACTATCGAACATTTTTTTCCTTATTCTCTAACCCTCTTTTTCATTCAATTTTATTTTCATCTTTTTTGCCCCCTGTAAAATTCCCTATCATTAACTTCCCTTATTTCTACTCCCTAAATATCTTATTGATATTTTTTTTTCCATTTATTAACTTCCAAATAAAAGCGGTCCTATCACCAATTTATCATTTACATTAGTCCAAATTAAAAGGTAAGAGTATGAATTTGCTTTACTGTACAAAGAGGAAAAAATGAATTTGGTACTATAAGTGGGGTATAGGGAGGAAAAGAAGACAAATAAAATTGGGGAATAAAGGTGCATATGTGGAATAAAGTGGTGAATAAAAGGAGAGATTGAGAAATTAAGACCTAGAAGATTTAAACAAGAGCCAAAACCTCGGATAAAATGAGGTAAAATAGTTCTATAAAGTTTAAATTTAAAGTCAATGTAAAAATAAGCTAAATTAGAAGTTTAAAATAGAGAGTGAAACAGAGAAAGAAGAGGCAAGCTAATGGAATAAAGAATAGAAAGTATTTTTCGGGAAAATGAGGTAAGAAGAGTAAAAAGGAGTCCGGGAAAAATGAGGTAAACCAGAAATGAAGAAAGAAATGACATTATGAAATAGAGGTTTTTTTTTGGCGTGTGTGTGTGTTTGTGTCAGAAACTAGCTGATAGTTAGTGGTCTTTGCAAAACAACTACTTTAAATATTCTGCCCAAAAGTCAAATTTCCAATGTTGACTTAGTTTTATTTTGCAAAAGACTACTTTACTTTCTTCATTTTCTCACAAAACTACTTTCCTATTCACTTCTGCTGTGTGCTTGTTTATTTGTTGGATATCTAATAAATGCCTACCATGAATTAAAATGTCCCACTATAAATTCTATTTGTAGGCAGTTGAAGAGATTGCTAAGGCAGCTAAGCATGAGGCTGACGGACTACCTTCTCAATCAGAATCCTATTTAGTTGTTGTCAATGCTAAAGTATCTGATGTTAAGATAAAACTTGGAAGGGATGATATAATTTCTGGAGAATCGGGTACGTGAACCTCTCCCTCCCTCCCTTGCTTATGCAGGAAACCTCCTCTTTGTCTCTGGCCACTGTTGTTCTAGTTTCCCTCTTGTGTTGGAAATTCTATTCTCGACCCTTGGGTCAACTAGCTCAACCCTCCAGTGAATCATGGGCTGATTTTGCGTATCTTGTCACAATACTATAGTACGTATCCCCATTGGGATTATGAATTAGGCAGCAGTGCTCAACAGAGATTGAGGGTTTGTCTAAATGATTTGAGCTGTTAAGACTTAAGAAAGTTAATTCTAGTTCGTTCTCTTGTTACTTTTGTGTGTCTTTCTCCACTAGGCCCTTAGTCAGAGTCAAGGGATTCTTGTGTTGGCAAGCTTGGTAGTTGTGGTGATCTGTAATATGGGCTTTAAACCAGTGCTTCGATGGAGTTTATCAAACTTATCTCTTAATTATATCATATTGTATGACTTAACATCGTGCACATACAGATGAGGGATTTTGTGGCGATGTAAGCATGGAGGAGTGGGAAAGAATTTTGTTTCAGCTGAATGACAATAAGAGGTATCGCCGGATTGTTGCATCCATTGCGGCTTCCTGTTTGACAGCTGTGATTCCATTGGTTGCCTCCATGAAGGAGCCAATTTGCTTGATTGCGTTGGACATAATTGAGGTATGTTCTGTCTTTTTTTCAATTCCAGTACTGAGCTTCTACAGGGCTGGTTCATTGGAAAAGATGAATCTGCTGCTTGTGATATTTAATCATTACTATCCTGTGCTTGTTACTATTTTGTTTGGATTCCTGATCATACTATTCTTTTGGGGTATTTGAAGATTTGTTCTGGCATAGTAGTAGCATATTTGCATTATTATATATGTGTGCTTCTGTGTTTCTTCATATTGTGATGTTTATATGCTAACCTTCAAGATTCTCTACTGGTAGCTGTAGCTGAATAATTTATATGTGATATTTGTCCAATTTAGTATTAAATGTCGTCAATTTCTTTCCTAATCTTCTGCCATCCCCAAAGCATGGTATTATGACTCTAGCAAAGGTGGAGGAAGCATTTGCGCACGAGAAAGAAACAAAAGAAGCCATAATAGAAGTTGCATCTTTGTGTTCATTCTACCATCTTAACGACATACTAGATGCTGCCGAAGAGGGGGCTGATGAAAATAGATTACTTCCTGCTATGAATCAAATATGGCCATTTTTGGTGGCATGTGTCAGGAATAAGATTCCACTGGTGAGTCTGTCATTACCTCATTTTCCTTTCATGGCAAACTTATTACTCTGTTTATCTATTCAAATATTCTCATGACTTCTCCATTCTCTGTAACAACCATTAAGAAAGTCAGAAAGATATTGAGGTTGAAAGGCTTTATAGACAAAAATTTAGATAAAATAACGATGGTATCTGCCCCCACTCCTCTCCCTCTCCTTGTCATATTATTTTCAAAAGTGAGATGTTAGTTATTTTCATTATCAATAGAGCAAAGAGCCAAAGGCTCGATATCCTGAAATTATGGGTCATGAAAAGAATAAAGCAACAATGATCGCTAAACAAGTTGTGCTTGTTATTTTATTGTGACGTAGCCGTCATTTGGTGGAAGTCTTGATTTAATTTTCGTTTTGAATAACTCACAAACCTCTCATTGTAGTTAATACAGGGATAAAGTTGCGTACATTGACCCGCCACTTGTGGGAACCCTTGAGGTAATAGGGTAATATTGTGATCTAATTTTTTCATTCTTTGTAGCCTGTTCGGCGATGTGTAAAAGTGGTAAGCAAAGTTGTGAGAATCTGTGGCGGAAACTTCTTTACTCGCCGTTTCCATACCGATGGATTTCATTTCTGGAAGCTTCTAACAACATCACCATTCATAAGAAAATCCATAAAAAAAAATGAAGCAGCACCTTTACTGCTGCCATACAGAAGCACTTCTCGGACATTAGAAGATCCTGTCTCTGAGTCGTCTAACCTGCAAATCCAAGAGGGAGTCCTTCGCATGATTGCTAATTTATCGCATGACAAAAGGAGTTCGTCAGCTCTCGACATTGCACTCAAGAAAGTTTGCGGTCTTGTGGTGGGTGTAGCGTGCAGTGGCGTAGTTGGACTACATGATGCTTCCATAGATACCCTTTCAGGGCTGGCCACTATGGATCCGGACTTGGTTTGGCTTCTATTGGCTGATGTGTATTATTCTTTCAAGGGTAGAGATATAATTCCACCCCCTGTATTTCCAGATCTTGCACAAGTTATGCCGCCACCTTTGTCTACCAAAGATTACCTGTTTGTGCAATATGGAGGTCAGACTTATGGATTTGACATCAATTTCTCTTCAGTGGAAATCGTCTTCAAGAAACTATATCCAGACATGTTCATGCTCCCCTGAATTCTTTTGTATCACCACAGTTTAGTTGATGAAAAAGTGTCGTTATTCTTGTAGTTTTCTGTACAGATAAATCTTTGTAGTCGTAGCCCTAGGCTTGGCAGTGTGGATCTTGCTACTGCTTGTGTTTTCGGTGGAAGGGCCTATGGATGTTAACGTTGAGGCTATCTGAAATCAATCGTTCAATATTCGGCAAATTTGTTTGTACTGGGCATGACTGATGAGGGGTTGTTAGTCTCAATTCTCAAACAAATTCGTAATGAGTAGGAAGTTGCCTCGTTTTAATGAGCGGTAGAAACGTTTTGCATTATCTTTAAAAGACGATCAGTATATTCGAAACTCACAAAAAAGTAATGTAATGCATAGCATTGTGTATATTTGTATGGGCGTGTGGAAAAGACGAAAAAAAGGATTTAAATGGACAAAAATTAGTCCAAGGGTGGAAACCGTAATATGTATATCTACTCATCTGTATGATATGACTCTTTAAGGGTTCCGTACAGGAGGCAGGGGCGAACCCAGGATTGAAAACATGGGGTAGCGAAATTTTTGTAATATAATTTCCTATTAAAAAGCTACGACAATAAACGAACATATATCTTTAACAAATGGTATGTTTGTATTATTCGTAATCATCGTTGCATTGGATTGTTGATGATTACGCCGTAGCTCGTAGTAATCTAGCAATTCTTGTGATCATCTTGTTTATACGAACCTTGTATAATTATATACTCTTTTAGCATAACCAACAAAATATCAAGCAAAATATTATAACCAATTCTTGTATAAAAAATGTATATACATTAGCCATTTCACCCAATTTAAGATTATACTCATTTCTTTTGCCTACTTTCTTTTCATTCTAGTGTCGAATTAGAGAGCTTTAACCGTAAATATGTTGAAAACTACCGTAAATAACACTGCTACCTAAAAAAAAAAAAAAAATACATAAATAAATCTATTATAGAAATACTTTCACAAAATATCACTTGAAAAAGATATAAATAACATATGAAATATATATTTTAAAAACAGGATTAATTTGAGTGTTGATTTAAGAAAAATAAACAATGCAAATCCATTAAAAAAATTGCGTTCAGTGAGGCTCGAACACAAGAACTTGAAGGTATTAAACAACTCCTTTGCCATTGCACCACAAACACAATGTTGTTATTTTTCTACTCTTTATTATGTTATTCTTTAAGTTTAAGAAATCAGAAATTGGGGTAGCAAAAATCCGTCTTCCTCAACATTTTTTCTGGGTTTGGGGTAGCACTTGCTACCCTTTGCTACCCTCTAGGTTCGCCCCTGACAGGAGGAGAAATGTATGATACTCCCTCCTATAATCTCCTATTATCTTTATCTATGTTATTCCCCATTTGTTTTAGATTAATATTTAGTGGTATGAATGTATCATGATATGTAGATGTAAATGAAAGTAAGAGAGAGAATGTGGGGTCATAAATTATTATACAAACTAGTTTTAAACCCGTGCAAATTGCACGGGTATGCTCATTAAGAATTTGTTACTCTAAGAAAATGTAAAAATTCAATAATAGTGAGTTTGCTCTAGTACGACACATGTTATACTTTCAGCTAAATTTGAGTTTCAACTTCATTCTATTATTCGGAAGTTTCAAAAAAGTTTGACTTTGTAAAAATGAGACAAATTATTTAGAATAACATAAAATTAGTGAAATTGAATAGGTCTGAATAATTACAGACTTATACAAAGTGTTCATTTTTTACTCATTTAGTCAAACTTGTGCATAAAACAAAGTGAAAATTTTGATGTGTGCATAGTTAAAAGTGAGAATTTTGGCTCATATATCATACAGTAGGTCTTGCTTAAGACGGGTCGGATCTTACAACGGGTATTTTGTGAGAGGAAATGGGTAGAGGGGACAAGGTGGGCTCCCCCCATGTGCTCTCCACTCACCCTAGATGGGTATTTTGTGAGAGAATATGGTATCCGTCTTAAGCTTAAGACGGATACCTCCGTCTGAAATAAGAATTTGTGTATATCATATAATACAAATTTTAAATTAGTGGAACATGACAAAATGAGAAATATTGACCCGTGCACGTTTAAATCAATATAGTCGGACTGTTAAATATTCAAGCCCGTGAAATTATCATCTATATAAGTGTTTTTTGTGATTTACCACCTATTGAGTCCAGAATTTTACGTTTTACCACCTATTGAGTCCATTTTTTCAACTTACCACCTAGTTTTGCCTAAAACTCTCACTATCCACATCTAAATTACGTTTTCTTGACGGTCTCTCTTATTTATCGTCTTTCTTATGTTATGTCGCTTCTCGGTTTATTAGAATGACTATATTACCCTTATTATTACAGTAACTAACTTGCTCACTACAATCAATTACCAATCACATTCAATTAGGGTTCATAAAAAAATTAGGCAAAATCTTTTTCATTTTCTTCTCTTTTCTTTTCTATTAGTTGCCTTAATTGTTTATGCTCATTCACTTGTGTCAATTATTGATGTTTATATTTCCCCATCTTCATGGGCTTGATTTAATATTCGTTCATCGTTCATGTTCCGGGGTTTTCTATTAAGCTGGCCACATTAATGTCCGCCCTCATTATTTCTGCATTATTTTCATTGCTCCTCTTTCTACCGTCTTAAATATTTTATTATGTCTTCATTTCATATGCATTGTCGAAAATACTTACTTGAGAAAAAGATGAGAAGATTATAGCCGCAGATTTAAGATGAATACCAAATGTACTATAACCTACCCATAAGCTTCAACAATCAGGAGATATATACCTGATGATCGGTTTGTCGTCAAAACAAGCATCAAAAATAACCCAATAAAAGTAGTATAAAGGGGTCGAAATCCACGAGGATGGGGGAGGTCAACTACTAGTTCGATTGAATCCTATTCTAGCCTAAAATATGACGGATTGGAAAGTTAACTAAAAAACTAGGAAAAACAAGCAATTGCTAAGTAATAAAGATGAAAACAATTAGGGGAAAGGCTAGGGTAAAGGGTTCACCTTAGGGGGATTTAATGGGTTAGTCGGGTAACTAGCGAAAGGGGTAAATAATTCGAGTAAAATCGATTGCTAATGTCTCAACAATCGATAATCATCAACAAAGCTATCGCATTTGTCTCAAATCACCCATATAAACACTTAGTCTAATCGTCTCTACCACCGTCGCTTAAGAGAAGATCAAACCATGCTTGATAAAATGGTAACTTTCGTTCACACATTTCATCAAACACTTGGTGTCCATATGGGCAATACCCAAATCATTTACCACAAACTTGCTAATTAACCAACCTAATACCCCACATGATCCACCCTTAGGCTCCCCTAAACCCTAGAGGATAATCTACTCACACATGGTAAAGGAAATCAAAGCACTAAAGGGAAGGGGGAGTTCAATCAACATTATGCTATGAGAAGAATAAATATAACAATCAAAAGATTAACTATAAACTAGAGATGGAAATTAAATGCATAAACAATGAAAAAGATGAGAGATTTTATACCAAACAAAACTTGTATTGATGAGTATGAGGGAATGTCTTCACCCAAGTCTTCAATACAAACTCCACAAATGAGATGAAATACTAGAATCAACAACTTGAAATGAGAAACTAAACTAGATTAGGGAAATATTAGGAGAGTACTTAATGATTAATTTGGGTTACAAATTTCTAGGGTTTTATGCTAAAAGGAATGTTAAAAAAAACTAAAAACTGCTTACAAAATAATAAGGGGGGGTATATATAGGTCCCTCGAAATTAAGGAAGAAATTAGAAGAAGAGGGCAATTTTTGCGATGTTGTGTTCCCGGCCGGTCGACCGGCCGCCGGGCCTCTGACCGGCCTGGAGCACATGCGTGACTTCAGGAACTTTGCCTTCAAAATCTTCAAAAATCTTCTAAGTATGGGAAATAGTGGTCTGGGCCGGTCGACCGGCCGCCGGTCCCCCACCGGCCTGGAGCACCAAATCACTCTCTATGGCTTCTGATGTAGGCGCAGGCCGGGTAGTCGACCGGCCGCCGGTCGACCGGCCGGCACTACCTGACCCTTTTCTTCACTTTTTCAACATCTTTCATTTATAGAGCGTGGTCTGGGCCGGTTGGCCGGCCGCCGGTCTG
The DNA here is from genome assembly GCA_022085475.1 of Heliosperma pusillum. Classification (NCBI taxonomy): domain Eukaryota; kingdom Viridiplantae; phylum Streptophyta; class Magnoliopsida; order Caryophyllales; family Caryophyllaceae; genus Heliosperma; species Heliosperma pusillum. The sequence goes on along the minus strand of JAIUZE010009375.1, from coordinate 14,633 downwards.
GGGACCGGCCTGGGCCACCTGATGACATATTTCTTCATTTTTCAACTCATCTTCGAATCCCGACTCATGCAATGTCTTTATGCACCGATTTCCTCATTTCCGCCTTAATTCCTGCAAATTGAGATCAATATTCATAGCGCGGGAAATCGGGAAATAAAATGCAATTAAAGACACGCAAATCCGTGTAAACGGACCAAAATGGGGACGAAAATGAGGTAAAAATGTGACTAAATGAATGCTTATCAATACCCAAATTTTCTAGGGTTCTAAACATAATCTAAGGAGGATGAGTGTTTAACTGGCAATTAAGAAAATGCACGAAAAATAATTGAGAAGAAAGACGGATAAATATAAACCATCAATTATTGACACGATTGAATGAGAATAAATAATTAATGAAAGAATTTGAAAGGAAAATAGAAGAAGAAAATGAAGAAAATACCCAATTTTTTTCCAAATTTTCTATGAACCCTAATTAAATTGGATTGAGATTGAGTGTAGTGAGAGAGATGAAGGGAGTGGTGAGTGAGTTAGTGTAATAATAAGAGTAATATGATAATTCTAATAAATCGAGAAGCTATATAACGTAAGAAAGACGATAAATAAGAAGGATCGACAAGAAAACATAATTTAGGTGTGGATAGTGAGGGTTTTAGTCAAAACTAGGCGGTAAGTTGAAAAAATGGACTCAATGGGTGGTAAAATTTAAAAATTTGGAGTCAATAGGTGGTAATACACAAAAAACACTCTAAATAAATACTCGTATAATATAACTAAAAGTAAATGATAATGTTATATACTTCATAAATATCACAAAAATTTAAAGATTGCATAAATAACCATTCATATTCACACCATCTGAACCAATAACTAAAATAATTGACAATTATATTTTTGTTTATAAAGGAATAGGCAATAAAAAACAATTGCAATCACAGGTGAATTGGTGGATACTACTTTGAGCGAAATGTTTAAACAAAGTTCATAAAATTCACTATAAAACATTCTTGTGATTGGCCCAATAAAATAATTTTAATCGTATAATTCAAGTCGGTATAATTAAAATCATATACATATACTAAATCGTTATTATATATTTTTTGTCGACCTCTATCACGACCCTTATCATCTATGAGTGTGTGAAGATATAAGTTTTGGGCTTATATACAATAAACTGAGCATGAATCGATATACATTATACCACTTACTCCCCCGTTCCAATCAATAATTTACATTTGAGATAAACGTAAATAATTTACCGAGATAAAGAAAATCCGTGTGGATCAAAACTACGGAGTATACGTTTTGTTAGGCTATGTAGTATGTACTTCATATATAGTAACCAACGCAACTAAATACTCTATAAGTTATTTAAAATAGACATATACTCCGTAGTTTTGATCCACACCATACCAATTGAGATTTGAGCCCATCAACTCATGTAACTACATACCAAGTAAAAAACCCTACCCATTCACTCTAAATAAAACTCGTATTTCACATTTTCACCCAACATCCGCAAGCTCAATCTCACTCCTCACTTTTAATTATTGTTTCACTCATAATATTCACTCTCTCTCATCTTTCTTCCGCCGCTCTCTCTAATTAGCATAAAATATATGAAATCCTATTATTTTACGGAGTTTATTTTCGCAGTACGTTTTTTACTCATGTTAGTACTTTTTACCCAATATTTTTCATTTGATACCCCTTACTCTTTCTCTCACTAAAAAAACTGAAATTATTTTTCCTTCTTTCTATTCCTAATCATTCAATTTCTCAAACCAATTTATTCAATAATTAATGAAAATTTAAACATAAGGACTACTTAATCTGTTAATGGCAAATCATTGAACAAATTGATTTTTTCCCCATAATTTTAGTAATTTGTTTTATTGATTTAAATGGTTTTTGGTTTATTAAGGTTTGTGGTGGTTGGAGATGGTACGTTGGTGGTTGGCCGACACAGTGAGGATAAGTGAAGACCGGCGGTGAGGGATGCGGCGGAAAGGGGGAAAGGGACGATAATGAGGTTGCAGCGGCGGTGGGGACAACGTAGGGGAATTTGGGGAGGTGGATACGGATATGAAGGATGGTGGTTGATGTTTGTCAACTGGGTTGGTCGTGGGTGAACGACGATGCGGTAGTTGTGGTGTTCATTAGAGGAGACGAGGGTTGTTCTAGGGTGGCAGGGGTGGCTGAGAAGAGGGGATGGTGGTACGGTGAATGGGGGAAATACGTGAATTTGATGATTTTTTTCAAAAGTTTTCTGTGAATGTAGTACACGACCTTGATAAATGACAAGGGTAAAATTGTCAATAATGTACTAAGATAAGTAAAATGTGTACTGCGAAAATCAGGACCCTTATTTTAAAGCCTGGTTTCTCCTTTACTCAAGATAACTATCAAACAAACCATCTGATCTTTAGAGGGGCAGATTATAAGAATTTCAAAAAGACGTATGTATGGATCTTGTTGCACGTGAAAAATCCTACATTTTGAATTAATAGTTTCCATTAATAATTGGTATTTTTTCCATTTCATACAAACATAACAGAATAATTTTGAACATTTATATGAATCACTCGTAAGCTCTTCAACTTTGTAAATTTAATGACCAATTTATTGAAACTGTGGTCCATGAATATTTCATTTTTAAAAATATATATTTGTTTCTTCTTTCCGTTTTTATGTCACTTACTTTTAATTTTTTTTAGGTCCTTTGTTTTTCTTTTCCGTCAAATTTCTAAGCCAATTTAACATATTGATTACTTACGATTGTTTTATTAAGTTTATGTTATTGTATACTCTATTAAATTTGTGGAATGAGTTTTTCCAGCAGTTCATTATGTTATTTTTTTTTTTATCATAATGAAATTAACAATAAATATGTTATTAATATTAATTAAGTTAATAAAGAGCAGTTACATAACTCCTATGTTGGTCTAATTTATCGAAATTAATTCTTCTATGCAGAACATGGGTAGAGCCTCTATCTAAATTAAATAAAAAACATGAACTTTCAACCATAGGCTGACACATCAGATATGTGGATGTTGTTTTCATAAATAAGGATAAGGAAACTTGAAGTCTTAGTGAATTTGGCGTTTTAGGAAATGTGCAAGATCTTAGAGAATATGAGAGAGTATGACTTTTTGTATATATGGGACAATTTTTTTTGTCAGTGCTGCTAAAAATCGTCGAAATATTACTAATTATCGTCGATCAATTACTAATGAACTACCGACTTTGCCCTTGTCATAAAAATTACCACTTACCCACTTTTTTTTTTTAAAAGACGGTTTCACTAAAAAATTATTAAAAAAACACAAAGACGGTTTCTTGTTTGCAACGGTTATTACGATGACGGATAACAACGATTACGAAAATAATCAAGCTAGTTACGGAAATGAATTTAATTACTTGTAATTTTTCTAAAAAAAAAAAAAAAATAGCGGACGAAGAGCTGGCTCGTCTGACCCTAGGACTGGACGAGTAGTCAGCTCGTTTGGTACTATTATTACGTTTGCCTAATTTACGTCACTAATTGACGATTTTGTTCAAGTAGAGAAGGTTTTAATTTGGCGTTTCAAACCGCCCTTGGACTCGGTTTCGGTTTGAAAAGAGGAAGCAACAAAAGACGGGCTCCGAACACGTCTATTCATGTTGATTACTTTTATTGTCGGAGGGTCGGAAGAAAACCCGCTAATCGTTTTTCGGTTTGAAAAGAGGAAGCAACAAAAGCGGTTTTTAAATTTTTTATGAGCGAAATTTATATAAGTGATATAGGTTTCTATGATATAGGTTAGTTTTTATACGAGGGGAAGAAGGAAGGGTAAAAGGAAAAAGTCATTATAAAATATATACGATAATTAGTTAAACATCAAGGACGTATAGCAGTTATACGTAGGTCGTTTTGGGGTCCATTTAAAAAAGAAGTCGGACTCAAAGGGTACAACTCACTCCTGCCCGAAATTTCTTGTCCGACTAATGTATGTCTAGGTCTGGGTGTTCTTTCTTGAAAAAAAAAAGAGAAAGGATTAAACCTAAGAAAGGGGAAGAACATAGGGTTTAGGGTTTATCCTTGATATAGAGAAGAGAGTAGTTTAGAATAGGAATAAATGGGTGGGAAGAAGGAAAGGCAAAAGCAAAAGTCATACAAATCGAAAGACAAGATTGTATTACCGCCTGAACTCCCTCCTGATGTCGCCGACGAAGATGTTGTAATATCTGATGAAGACGTTGCTTTTGTCTCTCAGAATCAGTCTTATGCTGCCTTGCTTTCTCGCCTCGACACCACTTCTATCACCAAGTAACTATATACTGTACTATCTTTTATTACTCGTTTCTTCATTTTGATATGTATATGTAATCCTTATTCGTTGGTTGGTTGTGTATTTATTTAGGCATGTGAGTCGTGTTGCCAATGCCAATAAAGATGATGTAGAGGCCTTGTATGAGCGCCGCTCCCGTAACAAAATCCTTGGAGAGGAGGACAACGTTAAGGCTCTTCAGGTTGATCGCGTCAATGCCCTTCCTGTCAAGACCCCCGACGGTCAACTTGTCTATAGGACTGGTTCGTTTCTGCCTTGCCTCTTCTTATATGGAGGGAGTATTATTATATCAATCTTAACTTTCATTTCTTTGCAGTCCCTAACAAACCTAAACCAGGACATGATGGAGATGAACAGCTTGGGAATGCGTCCGGCATTATTAAATTAAATAAAGCAGAGAGGAGAGAAAACTTTAAGAAAAAGAAGCGAGACGAAAAGAAGAATGCAAAACAGCTTCCTGATACTCATGCTGAACAGCCACTTGATCCTCTAAATTCTCAATCTCAAGTTCTGGTTAGTTAACATAATCTTCCGCTGTTTGTTAACTTTTTGGAATCACCATTCTTACAGCCGACTATTGTACTGCAGGCTAAAGTCAAGGAAGATATCTCAGCTGCAAAAAGTGCAGAAATTAAACAACAAAAAATGGCCGAATTGGGAACTGCATTACTTGAGGACCCTGAGTCAAATATTAAGTCTCTTAAAGACTTGATTGGCTTTTGCAGGGACAAAGATAATGTTATCTCTAAGGCAGCTTTGTTATCTACCTTAATTGTTTTTAGAGACATCATTCCTGGGTATACATTTCATTTTTCCTACTTTTTATCTGCTTTCCGACACCCCTTTTTCATCACTTTGTTAGACTCATCTTGCTCTATTGATCATGCTTTTGCAGTTATCGTATTAGGCTTCCCACTGAGAAAGAGCAACAGATGGTACTTACCAAGTTTCAGAAAAAGCTGCGATTTTTTGAATCAACACTTCTGTCCTCTTATAAGGTTCGACTTTAAAACTTCAAATTTTTGTCGAGGAGGGTACTTGAGATTAATGTGTTTTTTAATGCTACCTCAATTCATCATACAGTAGACTGATGAAGATGCATGTTGTTAGTAATTATATGTTCAATGGATAAGGAGGCTAGGTTATTTCTGATTATATGTTCATCTAAGTTATATTGGGAACCATACTATTTTGCCATTTGGAATAATTATTGATTGATGTATTTGCATTTTGGGTCATTTGCAAACAGCCTCCCCAGAGTAAAGCTGTGTTCATTTGCGCCTTTGCGGGAGCTTATGAGGCCCCTTAGGTAATGCTGTTGTCTTTAGTATATAAAGATCAAAATAGGAGTACTTAAAACGGCCACAAATAGGGAATGACCCACGCGCTGATGTGCTAGAAGTGATGAAAGACCTAAATGGTTTGACCTACTCTATTTATTGGCATTTGATTTGCTGAACTAATAATCTATTTTTGTCCACCCCGGGGGGCGTGTTTGGCTTCCTTCTATTGCTAATATGCTCCTGTTTATTGGTAGTATTTAACTATTTCTGTTTTGGATTTTCCAGCTTTGCTCAAGTTTTCTTCTAGGTAATTTACATTGCTAAATTTAATTCATATTTATTGGCAGGCTTTCATCCAGAGGCTTATCTCCTTACTGCACCTTCCCGAGTTCCATCGTGTAGCTGTTCGATGTCTGTGCACTTTGCTAGATGCCCACCCACATTTTAATTACCGCGAATACTTAATGCAACCTGTTGTAGAATATCTGAATTCCTCAGATGATGTTGTGAGGTTTGTTTTGCAACAATCATTCTGCCCTACCAATTGTCTTCTATGTTTTCTATTGCATCCTAACTTTATGTTGCTACACTGATTTATATGTCTAGTTCAGTTTAATACCTCAACCCAGTAGCATATTACTCAGAGTTTCTGAATTTGATCGTGAATTCAGGCAAGCTTATGAAAGTGTGAAAGACAGAAGAGCGTGTTTTTTTTTTCTTAGTGAACTGCTCTCCTTTTATTTCAAGTCATGCTCGTTGTCGTTTAGGTAGTGTTTGGAACATGGATTGATTTCATTTTCATGATTTCAATTGTAAAAATTAAAATGTTCTAATTCAATTCCAAATCCAATTTCTTAAGCCTATTAGAAGATCACGTTGAATTCAGTTTCGAATTTCAAATTCTCAACAATGTTTGAATTGAACATGGAATTGGGTGGGTGGGGTCGAGGTCACCAGATAAAAAAGTTCTTAGAAAGATATATATTTGCGTTGAAAAGAAAAAATTAAAGGAAAATATTTTGACAAAATTTGCGTTACAAAAAAAAGGTCCACAATAGGAGATTGGATAGTGATGGAATCAAAATGACTACTATAGAGTAGGAATTTGAGAACCCCAAATTTTAACTAGGTTGAAATTGATAAGAAATTGAGGCTAATTCCAATTCCAAATTCTAAGGTTTTCCAAACAATGTAAATGTCTCAATTATAGAATTCAATTCCACTCTCAGTTCCCAAACATACCATTAAGGATTTGTTTTAACCCTTCTGCTTCTTGGCCGGAGTTAATTCATACATCACATACACACTTTCCAGTGAGTCTGTTGGATTGAACATAGTAAGTGAAACTCCGTGCTCTTAGTTCTATCTATATAAATGAAGAAGGATGTTGCTGATTGGATGGTGGAAAGGCATTATTATTGGAGCTGCTTGTGTACATACTACATATTCACAGAATATCTGAAGTCCCAAAGAAGTTCTGCGGGCATATATGCATGCCACAGGTGTCTTACATGGTTGTTTGTGGTGTGTGAATGTACTCTCTATGGATTCCAGAAAGTTGGAATTGCTGTAAAGGCTATTGCTGCATTATCAAGTCAGATAAACCCATTTAGGATGTTTTTGTTCTCGTGTTTATGGTGTAGTGATGGTGGATCTGCAGTAAACCTTCATGTCAAATTTGATTACTCAGCATCTAATTTTTGTTGTTTATGCTGTTTTGTGCTCTATTAAAAACTACCCCACCTATCCTTGATAGGGTATGTTTGTGGTGTATATCGTTACTGTTACAGAATTTTTGGTAAACATGTGTTGAAATATATGGTGGTAGCTTGCTTTTTACATGTTTATGTACTGTCTGCCGTTATATGTCATCATTCAAAATCACATGGTATGGATGCTGAGGACCCTCCATTTTCCGTTGCTAGTTCTTCTTCATACCACTGCCTTGTGTTTCACATTTTTTTAAGTCGTATATTTACTTTTTAGTTTCTGTGTTCTTTTTTGTTGGTGTATACTTGAACTTTCTAAGATAATTTGACTGACAGGAAGCGCTGTGTTACAACTATTCAATCTCTTTTCACAAGTGAGGGAAAGCATGGTGGAGAAGCAACAGTTGAAGCTGTGCAGATGATTTCAGATCTTGTGAAAATCCATGACTGTCAATTGCATCCAGAGTCTATTGAGGTATTTTTCTTCATTTCAACTCTATCCTCTTAGAAATCTGTTATGCATACATGCTCCTTGTTTAATAATAGTAGGAATGGGAGTGCTTCTGGTTTAATTTCACTTATCGGAATTGGATTATTCTTCTGCCTTATAGGTATTCTTGGCTTTATCATTTGATGAAGATCTTAAAAGGTCTGAAAAGACAGATGAAAAAGAGAAGGGTAAACACAAGAAACAGAAGGGAAGGAAGAATTATAAAGAGGAAGCTCAGCCTGTAATCAGTGATAAGAAGAAAAGTAAGCAAGAATTGCTATCAAGGACAAGAGAGGAGGTGATTGGTCTCGAAATCAGTTGCATTGTTTTTTATTTGTCGATGTTATCACTTATACCTAAGCTAAAATTTTAACAGGTAAATGCTGATTTTAAAGCTGCTTCGTTTGGCCAAGATGAATCAGAAAGGAAAAGAATGCAAACTCTGACACTTTCTGCTGTCTTTAATACGTATTTCCGTATCTTGAAAAATACCCTGTATCCAGTAGCCCAGATGTGAGTTAGCCTTCTCTTCTATATTTTTCCTTTCAAATACATTGTAGCAACATATAGCCTTCCATCGAGAACTATGGCACATATTTTTGTTTAGCGCATTCTATTATTCGGTTTAGACAGAGCATACAAATACTGAATTTTCGAAACAGAAGTGTTTTATATTGCTTGAGGGATTTCAGTATCAAATTATCAATGTTATGCCCTAGCAATGTGAGGCCTAATGATTGTTGAGTCAGGTCTCTGTATCTGGTCTTGCTGTCTTGGTCCTTTACTGGTATTAGCCTAATCGAACCCTTTAGCTGATATGGGGTTACTGATGAGGTGAAGGTCTGGTTTCTTATATCTGAAAGACGTTGTGCTCTTCTCAGTTCCCTTCTTTCAAATTCCATTTAATTTGATTTAGCTTAGTAGTAGTAGCAGTGGTGGTGGTGGTAATATTGTCCCCCCCCCCCCCCTTCTTTTGTTGCTGTTGTTGGCATCTATGCTACTGTAACACTTCACTTAGCTGCCGTGTCCGACACGACACAACACTTAGACACTTCACTTTAGACCACAAAATATCCGTATCCAACACTCAGGCGAATAACGGAGAGTCGGAGTAAGTGACTAACACAGGTTGGCATCACTTAATTTTATCATCCATCAGGTCATTTTATCAAACCTTTTTTTCAGTTCAGTTAAAAGAAGTTTTAACATTCAATGAATATGAGAATAAGACCTTTTAGCATTTGAGTTGAGTGGTGTTCAGCTACAATGGACATGCTCTTTTTATTAGTTCCTCCGTATTATTTAATTGACGCATTTAATGTTTTTTAACTTAAATCTTGCTGACAATAAGATGAGGACAAATCAACAAATCCTTAAATTTACGGTTCCTATTTAACTGATCAATTCTATTTTTGGTTTCTTAATTAGGTCCAAGGTTGATGCGATGTCATTAGGCGGTCACGGAGGATCTCACCCATTACTCAGTCCGTGCTTGAAGGGCCTAGGGATGTTCGCTCATCTGATTGACCTTGACTTCATGGCTGATCTCATGAAGCACCTCAATATTCTTGCTTCCGGATCTTCAGCAAGAAATATGGAAAAAAGTCTATTGACGGTGTCAGAAAGGATAGAATGCTGCATTGTCGCTTTCAAAATTATGAGGAAAAATCTTGATGCCTTGAATGTGGATTTACAGGATTTCTATATACACCTTTACAACCTCATTGTTGAATTTAGACCTGGAAGGTTAGTACTTTACATTTTATCGGAGATATTACTTATTATGTATTTATGTATAAGATTTTATCTTTCTGATTAACAATCCTTGAACCCAACATGGAGATTTTAATGCGACTTTCCTAATTTTATACTTTGTGTTAAACGCCTGATTTGAGAAGTCGTAGATTTCACAAGGGGAGTTGGGTGAGCTCATTATCTTGCTGGGTAGCATACAAATATGTCTGCTTGCAGATGTTTCCGTATAGGACGAATTTATTGTTCGTTATTGGATGAATCTTAAAAATTCGGTACTGTATCATTTGAAGACCACTCATATGATGATCTTCAGACATTTGCACAGGCAATATTGATAAGCTCGCATCTTGTCAGTGAGGTTGAAGCAAGCTTAACTTGTACTCCCTCCTATTCAATGTATTCTTCCCCTTTCATTTTGGCTCTTAGATTAAGGAAATGAATTTTGACCACACAAAACACACTACCCCACACACAAATGAATTTAGACCACACAAAACACACTACCCCACATCCATAAAATGAAATAGGGAAGAAAACATGAATAACCGAAAAAGGAAATAGGGAAGAATACCATGAATAGGAGGGAGTAATTTTTTTTTTCATTGCTTATGAGCTGACTGTTTTGTATGAAGTATACCCTTTAAGATAGTTGCATAAAAACTGCGATAAGATGCATTCTTGACCACCTTTTGGCTTATTACCCCCTCCGTCCGCATTATAGAGCAAGGAAAATAAAAAATCTGAGCCTGTTATAATATCCCTAGTAACCATAACATAATGACGAGGGTAATGTGCCATTTCGATTGTTTAAACTCTCAATTCAAGAGGCTAAGGCCCTGTTCTTTTGGACTTAAACTCAGCCCCTTTAAGTTCAGTTCAGCTCCTATAAGTTCAGTTCAGCTCCTATAAGTTCAGTTCAGTTCAGTTCAGCTCCTATAAGTTCAGTTCAGCTCCTATAAGTTCAGTTCAGTTCAGCTCCTATAAGTTCAGTTCAGTTCAGTTCAGCTCTTATAAGTTCAGTTCAGAAAAATTCAATTCTTACAAATTAAGTTCAGAAAAGTTATACGGAATATATTATTTATGAAAACCGATATAAAAACATTTGACATTAATTAGTGGAATGACATTTGGTCAATTGAAAAAAAGGTGGGTGTTAAAAAATATGCCCCGAATGTCACAAAAGTATCAAATGTCTATTATTGTTTTATACATTCACACTCCATAATTTTATAAGGATGCATACTCTTGGAATACCTATTATACAACATGACGTGAATATTCAAGGAACAGTAGATTTGGGCATGTTTGATTATAAGCGGAAAAAAACCATGTTCAAGGTACGAAACAAGATAGTAAAAAACATTTGGCGAGGCAATAGATTCGTTGTTACGAGTGATAGTGAAGATAAAGAAGAAAGTGATGAGGAAGATGATGATATGGAAATAGATGGTTAGAAAACGATGTAATATGTGATTTGATTTTTTATCGTAATGTAAACGTAGTAATCTATTTGAACAAACCAATGTACATAAATCGGAATTATGTTATTATCTTACCTATTGTTTTAGAGTATACTTTTTTGTATGACAGTTCTTTCCAAAAGATAAAGATACAGATAAAGATAATGTCAACGTAGTAATCTATTTGAACAAACCAATGTATATAAATTGGAATTATGTTATTATCTTACCTTATGTAATAAAGTTCAGTTTAGTAAATTTTAGATTCGATAAATTCTATTCAATTAAGTAAAATTAAGTTCAGAAAAGTTCAGATCCTATAAGTTCAGCTCCTATAAGTTCAGTTCAGCTCCTATAAGTTCAGTTCAGCTCTTATAAGTTCAGTTCAGTTCAGCTCCTATAAGTTCAGTTCAGTTCAGCTCCTATAAGTTCAGTTCAGCTCAGCTCCTATAAGTTCAGTTCAGTTCAGTTCAGCTCCTATAAGTTCAGTTCAACTCCTATAAGTTCAGTTCAGTTCAGCTCCTATTCAGCCCAAAAGAACAGGGCCTAATAATGATATTTCACCACTAAATCTCAAGTACGAGTTTTTGTTAAATAGTGACCATATAAATGGGAACATGTTTCCAAATATGTTCGACTGCTGTGACCCTTTATGTGATAGAGACAGAGTCCCTTTATCTGATAGAGACTGATTTCTTTAATTAGCTTCCTTTTTGTGCTGCTTCATTGGAGGGTTCTGTGGCTATCCTTCTTATTAATGTCGCATCCTTCCCAACTTTTGTTATAGGGACCAAGGTGAAGTCCTTGCTGAAGCTCTGAAGATAATGCTATGTGATGATAGGCAGCATGACATGCAAAGGGCTGCTGCCTTCATTAAGCGTTTGTCGACTTCCACATTGTGTTTTGCTTCTGCAGAGTCGATGGCTGGTTTGTTACCATTACCCTTTTAATTGTTCAATTATGTAAGATTCTAGTTTTTATCCTAACTGTTGTGGCTCTGATTCTTTTAGCACTTGTCACTGTTAGAAGTCTTCTATTAAAGAACATTAAGTGCAGGTATTTGCTAGAAAATGACTCAGGTGGTGGCTCTTTATCAGGATCTGTTGCGGTGTGTATTCTATCTTTTCCTTTTTCTTCATTTCACAACTGTCAATCCTTTCTGGTTAGTATGAGAGGAAAAAACTGGAAAATATAAGATGTACATACTCGTCCCTTTGATAAAATGGAATGCCAAATTTTCCATTTTCTCTCCTGTCTTCCTCCATTCCTTCCGTATCATTAGTTTTGTCAGGTTTGGTTCTGGCGGACCTTTACTTGCCCCCCCCCCCTACTCCCCAACCAATCCACTCATCATGCTCGAAACTTATAACCTGCATCCAATCCTGCGGATGAGACAGCTGGGTTGATTTAGAGAATTAACGAATATAGATTCCAAGTCCAAGAATGTAATGATTTATATTATCCCAAAACATAAATTGTCAATTCCTCGGAAAAGTGAGCTTGTTTCTGCCTAAGAGACTAGTGAGCATCTTTAACTAAATATTTGCTGAGAGTGGACATATAAAGGTCATTAAATAATGTGTATCTTATGGAAGAAGAATGACATGCGCCAGATGGGTGGAATTAATGGGGTTCTGGTGATTTTGTCATCTCTTTCTTCAACCAATGGAAATTTATTTTGCAACTCTGTTTCTACTTCAATATTTTCTTTCGAGATTGTATTGAAAATAATTCTCTCATGTAATGTTTTTCCCCTAAACCAAACCGATACCTAAAACAATTAGTTAGCTGGTCTATAGTTCACACTGCTGTTTTTGAAGGTTTGCAGTGAGACACTACGTCCCAGCTCACAATATACTATTATTAATCTAATTGACACCCATTATTTATTTTCTCAGAAATATCAGCCATATTCTTTGGATCCACACCTGAGCGGGGCACTTGCTTCTGTCCTTTGGGAGCTTAACCTGTTGGCAAAGCATTATCATCCTTCAGTTAGAGCGATGGCTACGAACATTAGTCAGATCAGCACTCATCCTAACCAAGTTTATAAAGTAACCGAATCTCCTCAACAGGCATATCACAATCTGGTATTGGAAAGAGAATCATTTAACGTCAAGTTCGACACAAAGACATTGAGTCACAAGCGTAAAAGAAGCAAATCTTCTATGTTGGTGGACAATGAGTCTTCCTCAGGTATCGATGAAGATGTTTTGAGGGGGAAGCTTTGTGATTATTTTAATGTAGTCCATGATATTGTCGAAGGCGAGAAACTTAGACGGGATCTAGATCGTACAATGGTTTCCCTGCAATTGCATGAAGAGTACAAGAAACGTAAAAGTAGTAAGCAGTAGAGTCACTCTGGATTTTCGGGGCAGAAATTTTGGCGGTCAGTGTGTAAGCTTTAATCTGAGTATGGAAAAACTATGTTCTGGAATATTTTTGGCGCTTTGATGCCTGGTTTTTTGAAGTTAAATTTCATATCAAAATCTGTAGGTCACGATCTTAAATATGGAAAACGCAAGATGTATGACCTACCCATGTCCAAGATTCTTATTTTTGTTTGGATTGACCGATTTCGATGAAAGGTCAGAGAAAGGGGATCACAATATGTACTACCTCGATTTAAGTTCTTTTTGAGCTAATATGTATTTTTTCTGAGCTTTTTAATGTTTATAGGTCAACTTTTAATTTTTCATAAAGCTCAGAAATTACACAACTGGTGGTATTAACTCAGATGTATAATCTACTTACTGAACTTTCACACCCCTTCCTTTGTATCAGAATAGGTGGACCGACTACTTGCTAAGCCAATAAAAATGTTTAGCCCCCCCTAACACTGTTTTAATTTTATTTTATTGTCATCTATATTCATCAACTCAATTAGTACTCTCTCATTTTACAAAATAAGGATGCTTTTTAAAAAAAATCATCAATGGAAACCAAAGTTGTTACAAGGTTGATTTTTTTGAGACACTTGTGAAGATGGGTCTTAGAGTCGATAATTTTTGAAGCTAAAGAGGGTAAACTTGAAAAAGACAAAATCCTATTAAAATAAGGAAAGAAAGGTGAGATTTTAAAGAAGTTTACAAGGCTAAATAATGTGCAAATGAAATTTTTTTTTAATGAAGAATTAAAGATGTAGAAAATGGGATTTGAAGGGGATTTTCATGAGATTTCCTGGGTTTTAGAAGAGGCGAATATGAGAGAGTACCAAAGATCAAGAGGTTAAGCATAAACAAGTAATAAATAAAGGAGATAATGGCGCAGATAAGAAATTATAAATAAAAGAACAAAAGTTTATTGAGATTACCAAAGATCAAGAAAGTAAGAGAAGAAGGATTACAAGAATTGTTAGATCACGGGAATTGTCGTCAGCATAGGATCATTAGCATTCTAAGGGATGTGGAAACTATCTTACCTTACTTTCACTGTATTTGTTTTAGTTTTATCCCGCGCACTCTCAACAGCATAGCCCACGGGCTAGCGAAAAGAGCACGAGAATTGTAGTTAACGTATTTTCACTGCTGCCAAAAAAAAAAAGAATTGTTAGATCTAAAGTTCAATGAGATTTTTACGTAGTAGTGTTTTTCAGCAGAAAA
>JAIUZE010009374.1:0-27497 GCA_022085475.1 Heliosperma pusillum | reverse complement strand
TGGAGGTTAGGGTTTTGGGGTTTGGTGAGGATGAAGGAGAGAATTTCTTTCCTGAAATGTTAAGTGGGAAAATGAGTGGGGGTTGGTCTAGGTTGAGTGAGTAGAGAATGGGAGAAAGACCCAATATGTGACCCAAGGCGTAATCCACATGAAATTCCGAGTAGAGTCCGGAATATGAATTCGGATTTGTTAAATTAAACACGGAAAACTAAGTTCTACTCTAAATCTAAAATTACGCTAATTAATAATAATATAATATTATTAAAATAAAATAGGGTACATTTGCGGGTGTTACATCAACATTATTTCGGGAGAAGGTGCGCATGGAACACTTCTTAGAAGAGGATTGTTTACGCTAGTCCGTTGTTCAGACCATTCAATGTACGTGGAGGATAGCCCAAGTAACATTGGTTCGTCTCCGTCTTCACCATAAAGGACTAAACATGAGACGTAAGCCAGCGGTTATATTCCATGGTGGTACTTGTCATGGTCATTGAGATCAACATAATGGAAGAACAACCTAGCAAAATGAAAGTCTTTCTTGATAAACTCTGGAAGGATAATGAGGAAAAGACTAAACACATCGCTGCCTTGACGAAAAATTTACAAAAGTGGCGTGTCATCATATCTCAGTGACAAGAGTGACCACGGTAGCGATATCGACAATGATAATGGGAGGCCAAGTAAATCAGTTACTGCTAAGGACATCCAGGAGATGATCTTGAAGGCCTTCAAAAGATAGATTTTGTATGATTATGCCATTTGTCGCTCAAATAAGGCTCATCATGACTTTTTATGGTATTATTACATAGAAATATTTCATTTAGTAACCAACTAGCCACAAGAATATAGTATTTAGACGGTAAACGTGTTATATCATCTTTATTTATACACGAACATTATCAGTAACCACTAGAATAATACGAGTAAATCATTATTTTTTTAAAAAAAATGGCCCATCATATAATTATATATTAAGTTTTGTATATGACGCTCTTATACAAAAAAATTTGTAAAACGAATTTTGATAACCACTTTTATTTTTATTTTGTAACCATAATTTTTGTTTGTGGATGATATGTCTTGTTTTTATATAATTTTACTTCCTAATTTAGCTCAATTTTATGTGATTATTATACTTTATTTAGTATATCTGTTAGCTAATTACGTGTTCGGGTGTATTGCTCGTGTTTGCTAGATTTTGTAGGAATCTAAGCATTTAAAGGCTTTTTCCTAGCACATTAGCAAGCATCAAAGTTAACTAAGCTAAATGGAAGCAAGATGAACCGTGGAAGGATATTATGGAAATGAGAAGCCCAAGCATGAAGATTTGTAAAATGGGTTGATGTACAAATGAGAAACCAAAATAAAGCCCAACTTAAGGAGTCCGCACAACTCACCATAGGGATGCTCTTTGGATGCCAAATTGTGTAATTAACCGGAGAATTAAGGACCTTAAAGACGCATCATAGGATTCCTCAAGCATTTAATCGAGTTTTTAAAGAGAATGAACCTGGATTAGTGTAACCCCGATCGGGGTCGGCGTGATGTCAGATTCTTACGTTTCAAGTCCTCTCCCTATATATAGGAGAGGGACTTCGAGACTAGAGATCATCTTTTTCCACGCATCTTCTTACATACTTCTACACATTTCCCATAGAATTCTCTTCATAATTTAGCATAAGTTTCGAGTTTAATAATTATTGTCTTGTTTTAAGTTCATCTTTCTTTAGTTCTCAAACAATTGTTATTGGTTACATTTCAAGTTATAATTCAATATTTCCATTCAAATTATTTGGGTTATTTGTTCTTCATTTCCGAGTTCTGTTTCTCTATTGCGGTAATTCTAATTCCAGTTTTATATTATTATTCACTTAGTGTACATTTTATTAACAAGTTATTTCCTATTATAATATTATATTCATCATGTTTATTATATCAAATGTTATTAGTTTAATTATCAACATGAGTGAGTAGTTTCATTTGTCTAGGGATTAAGGAAGCCATGCACAATTAGTCAGTCCGCCATGTAAAATAAGGTTGAATTAATATTGATAAATTATTTCTATCACATGCTTGTATTGTTTTCTTAATCTTTGTTATTTGGCCAATTACATTTATTAAATTTTTTAATTCATTCTATAAGCTGAGAGGCACGAAATCGGATTAGACTAAGCATGTGTAGTAGGACGACCTAGTCATAACGAAATTTCTCTAGGACCCGACGTAAGGTTGACACTAATATCAAGATATGGGTGTCTTTAGCCTAAGAAATTAACAATATTAAGAAATTCTATGTTTAACATGAGCATTTACGTATTTGCATTTGTGACCCGACTCCCCCAGACTCTTTTAATATTATTGAATTAACATCATACTGTTTTAGCTAAACATCAAAACCAAACCAATCATTAAACCGGTCTTGATAGAAGTCTTTTCATAGCATTTCATAGCGCAATTCCCGTCTCCTTGTGTTCGAACCCTCGTACTACATTAATTTGTGTCATGAGAAATTTATCTTTGATTAGGTATGCGACATACCCTATCAGTGGATCCTTTTTACATTGTATAGTGTAAACCTAATTATTTTTAATTTATGTTATTTTCATAGAGATCATTAGGTTGGTATCTGATTCATTGTTTTAACGAATTTAGATCACTTGACAACACAAGAAAGGTTCCATTCTAAAACGTAGAGCCGGAAAACAATGACACGACCTGAAAACATGACACAAAAACGACACGAAACTAACGGCTTTGGGTTGAGGTTTAATGACCCATTTATGGAAGTGGGTCGACACGAACACGACACGAGATTTAATTTGGCCGGGTTCGGGTTAAGCTCTCAAAACACGAACCTGACACGAACAACCCATTTACTAAAATAATCCTAATTTTTATTGATTATTCATCAAATAAATATAGTTACAAAATTAACGGGTTAGGGTTGACGCTTGATGACCCATTTATGTAAGTGGGTCGACACGAATTTTAAAAATATCCGGTTTTGGGTTTAGGGTTCATGACTCGTTTTGCATTTGACACAAACACGAACTCGACACTACCCAACCTGTTTGCCATGTCTACTAAAACGTATTTAACGAATCCTCAAATAGACTTTCCAGCGGCGGCATAATATATTTGGGCCCAGTTTAAATTCGAAACGCAGGACAAACCTTCTGTCTTGATACCACGTTTGAACATGGAAACTGGCTGAGCCACACCCAAACACAGAAGAGACGGGATGTAACACCCCACGTTAGTTGAAGAGGTCCATTTATACTTAAAGGGATTGAAAGTACTACTCATATCTACAAAGTGCACTTTTTGCCGGTTATCCATACGAAAGAACTTAAAAGTTAAGCGTGCTTGACTGAGAGTAGTCTTGGGATGAGTGACCTCCTCGGAAGGTTTCAGGGATGCGTATGAGTGAGGACAAAATGCGTTGGAAAGGACCCGTGTTGATCTGTTGGCCATGTACACAGCCTAGCAAGCTACCGTGAGTGACCGTTCCCGACTCAGGATTTTGGCCGGGGTGTTACACGGGACACTTCATAACACAATGGAGGTTCCATCATAAAAATACTTGCATGTGAATTTTGTATTTCAACATAGGTTTTGATTAGACCTGGCAAATTGGTCAATCAGGTCAGGTTCGTTTTGGGATTGATGGTTCGAGTCAGGCTAAGTTATTTCGGGTTCGAGTCATTATATTTTCAGGTCAACAATTGTTTAGTTATTCATGCATAATAATTAGCTTGTAATACTAAACATTCGAGTAGGGTTATTGTGGGTCAGATCAATTCGGGTTTCAGTATTAGCTTGGGTCTTGAGTTCGGGTGTCAGGTCGAGTATATATCGGGTCAATTTTGTCAGGTCTAGTTTTAATATTTTGTTTTTTCCCTAGATAAAGTCTCACCTCAATCTTCTATAATAACTGGGTATATATGAAGGCATCGACCATATTTGAATAATTTCTGAAACTGAAATATTAAATCACCCCATCCCTATGAATTCAAAATATTTTATTAAAATTACCAAATCTCAAATAGAACTTAATACAAAGTTTATTATTATTTTTATTTTTAATATTAACAACGTTAAAAATAACGTACCCATGCAAGTTTAGACCGATTTAAAACCAGTACAATCAATATATCAAATAAGGAAACATATATGCAACAATTGTCTAGACGAAAACAGATAGATTGTTGTTTCCAAAAATCTGTATGCTGTATGCATGTTTATACATGTAACTCTATCTACGATCAAAGAGGGAAACATATCAACATTTATGTTTAGATGAAGGGGGGTGGCTGACAATTGTTTTCCAAAAATATCCCATTTTATGCCGAATTGCTCTTTAGTGTACTGTGTTGTACTCAAGCTCTTGGCACACACCACATAACAAAAAAAACTATGATTATTTTCCCTCAATTACTCTATCTAATCGAGCCTATCTGTTACGCAGTCTCCGATATTATACTTTGACCGTATTTCTCTCAATTTCTATATTACTGTTTCTGTCAAAATAATCATTTTGCGAAAAAATTTGAATAATAAATATAAAAGTTTTAGTTCCATTTCATCAAAATTATATGCTCCATCCAGACCAAACTATCCATACACTATTTTAAGTCAAACTTGTTAAATATTGACCTTGATTATATGTAGTCAAATTTTAAAAAAATGTATATAAAATTGACATATTTACATGTATTATAAAAAAAAGGTTTCGAAAAATTATAATTTCGACAAAAATAATATATAGATGAAGAAAAACGTAGTCAAAGTGTCGTCCCGTAGACCGTGAAAAGTCAATTGGATAGTTTGGTCTCGATATGAGTAACTTTGACTCTAAAAAATCTTCCAAGAAAAAAAAGAGGAAGAAACGAGTATCGTGCTTAGAACACTTTAAGTACCTGTTCTCTCTTCTACATGTTTTACTCATATTCAAAGCTTGATTAACATAATTCACAACATTATCAATGGCTAATCAAACAATGCAACACATACTATTAATATGTCTTCATATGTTCTCTTTCATATTATATGCAACAAGCAACACAACCAAAATCTCTAATGGCTTATCTTTTAAATTGATTCATCGAGACTCTCCAGACTCGCCTATGTATCGAGCAAACATAACCGAGAAGCAGAGAATGAAGGAGTACATTGAAATGTCTAATGCTAGGGTAAGTTCCTTAGCAAAGTCAAATGTCCCAAAAAATAAATGCTTAAGATCGTTACAACCTAATGATGTAACAATAAGACCCACATTTAGTATACAATCTCTTGTATACATGGTACAAGTAGGAAGTGGCACATTTGGTAATGCTGATCTGAAAACATATTACTTAGGTGTAGATACTGGAAGCGATCTCATATGGACACAATGTGAAGGTTGTGGAAATAATTGTTTCCACCAAGTCGATCCTTATTTTCCTGCTTTACAGTCGTCAACTTACCGTCCCTTTCCTTGTTCACATTGCCCAATAGGCTCTCAATGTCAGAATACTGGCTGTGGAGTGCAAAGAACCTATACAGAAATTAAAGATGACTCCTCCGTGTTAGCCATTGCGGCCACAGAAGTTTTCACTTTTGAGTCTGAAGGTGGGCGTAGTCAGCCTATTAAAGATGTCATCTTTGGTTGCGGGATTGACATGCGAAATTTTCATGAAGGTATATATTATTTCATACTTGCCACTTCTTTTAAGTCATCGTCAAGTGTAAATAAAATGTCAACCAGTAAGATCTAAACCGAGTTTAATTCCCTATAGATAGATATGTGACATTTATCATCGATATATATATTTGATCCGAATCGACAAAGTCTATGACCTTTAACCAACCTGGTTTTATAGTTCAGAAAATGACCGAAGGAAAACTGCATTTTTTTTTATCGAAATCAGTCTTAAAATGAATCTTGATCCAAAATCGTTTTTGTTGAACTCAAATCCAAATCCAAATTAATTGAGTCGAATATACGATCTACTATCATACTAGGAATTGAAGCTCAGACAGCACTTCCATTAGCTTGTTCGTGTCCGTGACCATGTCACACACGGACACTTGCATGTCATTTGGAAGTACGTATCGAACACTTAGCAAAATGTATCTAGTTTTTTATTAATATGTTTTAAGGTTTGGATAATCTTTTGACACGCGAGCACAATACAACTACCATTAGTACCATATGATGTAATTTAAAGGCTTTCAGTACAACTACAATATGATTTGCGTATATCATGTAATTGGCACACGCGAGCACAGTCCAACTACCATGATAGTTTGGATAATCCTAGTCGGCGTATTGTTCCTTATTTCCTTTTTCATGCTAGTCGGGTTTTGCTCCCTCTTTTCTCATTTAGTAAGCTTTGTGTGGTCCAAAATCAATTACATGTGGGGGGATGTGTTTTGTGTGGTCCAAACTCAGTTTCTTAATTCTTGTGGACATAAGAAAAGGGAACAACACAGCGACTACGAGGAAGTATAATTTATTAAATTCAAATCATGTACCCCGTGTGGGCGCTTCCTATCTTTCATGGGATATGGTGTCACATATTCGTTCCGTGTCTGCGTTTATATTTGTTTCGGTGCCACTTGCTTATGGCTAGTGAAGAAACCCGATTTCCCACATGTTTCCAATTCTGACTCTCCTTCACAAAACAAAACTGACCCACATATACAAAATGACCCACCTTACGTTGATTACAACGATGATGCCTCATCGGATCATGTTGTAAGAGGGAGTGTAGAATCAAGGGAAAACAATGGTGGGACACATGAGAATGGAGGGAGTGAAACAGAACCAAAAACAGAGGATAGAGGAGGTATAGTGACAGAGACGAATGCCGAGCAGCAGGTGATGGGTCGAGGAGCGTGAGAAAAATTTGACCCGGCATGGAAGAAGGATTATTACTGTAAGTCCACACGAGTAATTACCCCGAATCAGCCTGCTCGTTGCGAACAGTCGCCGTCTGTCCGGTCAGGTACTCGATATCCTATCAATAATTATGTTATTAATGATTGTTTTTCGACTACTCATAAGGCTTTTCTAGCTGCAATTGATAAAGAAACAAAGGCCATTACTTATCAAGCACCCGTGAAGGAAGGGAAGTGGAGAGAAGCAATGAGTAAGGAAATAGAGGCGTTGGAGAAAAATAAGACATGGAGAATCGTGACACTGCCAAGAGGAAAGAAAGCCATCGGATGCAAATGGGTATACAAAATTAAATACAAGGCCGATGGAAATGTGGAGAGATACAAAGCTCGTTTGGTGGCACAAGGTTTCACACAAACAGAGGGAGTCGATTTTCATGAAACTTATGCGCCGGTAGCAAAAATGACGAGTGTAAGATGTATGTTGGCAGTGGCAGTGGCGAAAGGATGGCATATAGAGCAACTCGATGTGAACAATGCTTTTTTGCACGGAGACCTTGAAGAAGAAGTATACATGAGAATACCCCAAGGATTCGAAAAGGAAGCGGAAATGAAGGTATGCAAATTACTTAAATCAATTTACGGTCTAAAACAAGCTTCACGTAATTGGTTTGCGAAATTAACGCTATCCTTAAAGAGTTATGGGTTTATAAAGTCAATGGCGGATTATTCTCTATTTACTTTAAATCGAGGTGATATTTTTATTGGGGTGCTCGTATATGTTGATGATATGATAGTAGTGAGTAATAATAAAGATACATGTGACAAATTCAAAAATTTCTTGAACGAGAGATTTGGAATTAAAGACTTGGGAAAATTGAAGTATTTTCTAGGCATAGAAGTAGCTCATTGCAAAGAAGGATTGTTTCTAAATCAAAGAAAGTATGCATTAAGTATAATAGAGGAGACGGGAATGAAGGGAGCGAAGACCGTCTATACACCTATTAGGCAGCGACACAATTTGTCCATGGCAAAGGGATACGTTTTGAAGGATATTATGAAATATCGTCGTCTAGTAGGTCGGTTGGTGTATTTGACTATCCCTAGGCCGGACCTAGTCTACACGGTTCACATATTGTCACAGTTCGTTAATGAACCGAGGAAAGAGCATTGGGAAGCGGCCTTAAGAGTGGTAAGATACTTGAAACGAAATCCCAGCAAAGGGATCACGATGAAGAAAGAGTCGAACCTGCAAATTAAAGGCTATTGTGATTCGGACTATGCAGCTTGTCCATTGACGAGGAGATCAATAAGTGGCTATTTTTTTTCATTAGGACAATCACCCATATCGTGGAGGGCGAAGAAACAGGTAACCGTTGCCAAGTCAACGGCGGAAGCAGAATATAGGGCTATGGCGGGAGTTACCAGTGAACTAATATGGGTTAAGTCATTCCTTGCTTCTTTAGGTGTGTTTCATACTAAGGAAATGGATTTATATTGCGATAATCAAGCGGCCATTCACATAGCAAAGAATCCAGTTTTTCATGATAGAACAAAACACATTGAGGTGGACTGTCATTTCATTCGACAACACATTGTATCGAAGGAAATCAAAACGGCACATGTAAGAAGCAAAGAGCAAATAGCGGATTTGTTCACTAAGGCACTCGGAGGAGAGACATTCGATCATTTGCAATACAAGTTGGGTCTCGGTGTTCCTAGAGCTCCAACTTGAGAGGAAGTGTCAAGAATAATAATAGGAATATCCTTTGTAATCTTATTGTTAGTATTGTGTAATATACATAATCTTGTAGTTAAGGATAGAAAAGATTAGTTACTACAATATAGAAGATATGTAGGGTTGTATATATGGTTGCCTTGTACGTGCTTTGCAATTCAATGAAATATAATCATTCTCAAATTCTCATGGTATCAGAGCCCATGGTAAAAAGACCTGGGCATAAAAAGAAAAAAAGAAATCTGGGCTAAGAAAAACGCAGCCGTTGAAGAATAACACGGTTTGCTTGACAGCTGGAAGAGAGGCCAGAAAGCCCCCCAGTCTGATTTGAAGTGGGCTCACATGTGAGGGGTAGTGTGAAGAAACCCGATTTCCCACATGTGAGTGTAATCCCACATTGATAAAAAGAGGAGAGAGTTTCCACCATATAAGGCAATGGGCTACTCCCTCTATTGCCAATTGGTTTTAGAGTGGAACCCCATTGGGTTTATAAAGTGGACTCTCTCTCCTCAGTTCGGGTTGGACCCAGGTCCGATTATGAAATTTAACAGCTAGAGTAATAGGAGATGGTAAACATAGTCCGTATTACTTACTGATCAAAATTCTTTTATGGCAACACTAATTCTAATTTTACAGGTACCTTGTCCAACAACAAGTTAAGTGGGTTCATGGAGCAAACATAGTTGATGTTTGATGGGAAGTTCTCATATTGCTTACAACCGGCATTTGGCCAAGCAGGAAGTTCACCAATGTACCTTCGATTTGGGAACGATATACCCCAACAAATGCTAGGAATGCAGACAACACCACTGTATCGATTTGAAGACCGGACCATGTATTACTTAAACCTGCAGGGTATCTCTGTAGCAGGTCAAAGAGTAGTCGTTCCTCCTGCATATTTTGCAAGAAGAAGCGATGGAACTCGCGGATGTGTTATTGACTCAGGTGAACATAAATGCCTACTTTTTTCTAATTGCAATAGATGCCTACTTTTTTATCAGCCTACTTTTTAAATTTCGTGACACTAAATGGTAAAAATAGATACCTACTTTTTTACGAGCCTATTTTCTAAAATTTCTGACACTAAGGCTTTGTTCTTTTGAACTGAAATCGTCTGAACTGAAGTGAACTGAAGTGAATTTAACTTATTGGAGCTGACCTGAACTGAGCTGGACTGGACTGGACTGAACTGAACTGAACTGAACTGAACTAATAAAACGATTATGACAATAATAATACAATAATAAATATTATAATAATATTATTCATTAGTAATAATAATATTATACTAATATAATATAATAATATAATAAGATATATAAAAATAAAATAGTAATATAATAATAATATAATAATAGTAAAATATTAATATTACCTATCTAATTATTAATAATAATATAATATAGTAATAAATAAATCAAAAATAGTAATTAAAATAAATATGATAAGTATAATTTAATAATATAATATTATAAATAATAATAATAATAATTAATAATAATATATTAAACATTAGTATAATACTATATTAATATAATATACTAATAATATTATAAAATATTAATTTAAATGATAACATTATTAGTAATAATATAATATAGTAACAAATATATTAACAAAAGTATCTAAAGAATTAATAAGATAAGTATATTATAATAATATAAATGATATAAATACTAATAATAGTAAATATAAATAATAATTATAATGAAAAAAATAATAATAATATTGTGAATATATTAATAAAATATTAAATATAATATAACAAAATAATAATAATAATAAATATTAGAAATACTAATATTTCCATTAATTAATCGTAATAATATACTAATAATTAAATAAATATATTAAATATAAATATAATAATAAAAATAAAAATAAAAATTATAATAATAAATAATAGTAATATAATAATTTTTAAAAAATATATTAATATAATAATAACAAATTAATTAATATAATTATAACAATGATAATAGTAAGAATAATAATAATGTTGAAATAAAGTAAGCTGAGCTGAGGTGAGTTGAACTGATCTGAACTGATTGAACTGAACAGAACTGATCTTATTGCAGCTGAACTGAACTGAACTGAACTTATAAGAACTGAAATTAAGTCGAGAAGAACAGGGCCTAAATGCTAAATAAAGATGCCTACTTTTTTCAAAATTGCAATATTTTAAGGAATTGATTTTATATTTAATGTCGTGAACTAAGTTTTATACCTTTAGTAAATGCCTTAATGATACTCTGTATAATATTGTTTTATATGTAAAAGTTTTGTCAAAATACTTTCATTTAAATTGTCAATCTTATTTGAGATAAAGTGTGAACGTTAGATTAAACATGTTGCGAAATACGACGACAAATTTCAATTAAATACGTCTTTCATTGTTTAACATCTCTTTACAATTATTCAATGTACCATGCATTTGCACGAGATATGTATTAGTTATATAGTAAATTAAGCTTGAATACAATGTCAGGTATTAAGACCTCGTGGATCGTTACGGTAGCTTACGAGATACTTGAAAGCGCCGTAAGAGCCTACATCCTAGAACATAACACAAATGTCGAACAGATGCAGAAGCCGGAATTGGGATTCGACCGTTTCTACGAGCGAATCACGGATCCAGTGACGGTAAACCTACCGGTAATCATTTTTCATTTTGAAAACGGTGCCGATTTCGTTATAGAGGAGAAAGTGGCCTTCTACATTGATACCACAAGTACGGGTAATGGTATGTTTTGCATGCCGTTCTTTGAGAGTACTTCCCAATTTCATAACGATATTACGTATATATGAGTTCTCCAACAAGTAGACCTGGCAAAACTGACCCGACCCGAATAACCCGACCCGATAAGGCTGACCCAAGACCCGAAAGCGACCCGGAATTACCTGACCCGATGATGACCCGAAACCCGAATTGACCCGACCCGACCCAGACCCGACCCGAACCATCACTGACCCGAAAGAGACCCGACCCAAAATAACCCGACCCGAAACCACCGACCTACAGACAAACCAATTTGAAATGATCCTAAATGACCCAATTTATTGTGATTAGGGGTGATAATGGGACGAGACGGCCCACGTGTAGCTCAAACTCGGCTTGGTCCAAGTCGGCTCGTGCGAGTTTGGCTCGACGCGGGCTTGACTCGAAAACTAACTTGATCATTTTGACCTTAAAATGGCCTAAATAAATCGGATATGAATCTAAAATGTCCCGACCCAAAATGACCCATACCCGAAATGGCCCAAACCCGAAGTGACCCAAACCCGAAATTGACCCAAACCCGAAAGTGACCCGACCCGACCCGACCCAACCCGAAAGATTTAGCAAACCCGAGATGACCCGACCCAAACTGACCCGACCCAAACCCGACCCGTTTGACCCATTTGCCAGGTCTACCAACAAGCAAATCAACGCATTGTATATGATACTAAGAATTCATTGATTCATTTTGGGGTTGCTGATTGTTCTCGTGATAATTTATGAATGAAAGTTAGTTCTTGGAATATAAATTTGTAATTGAGATTGCCTTGTTTAAGTAGCTAATAAATCTGTTATAATTTTATTTTGTGAGAACATTTTATTATTTAAAGTGAAACTGAAGTATCGTAGCAAGTTACTCCCTCCGTCCCGGTCATTTTGTCATTTGTTTATCATTTTTATATTTGGGTGTCTCATTTATTTGTTTACCTTTCTATACTAGAAAGGTTTTCTATGAATTTTTTATCACCAATAGGACTATTGATTCTGTTAGAGCTAGTGTCCTCCACAGTTAGTGTGATAACGTGTATAAATCTCTTACAGGTTCATAGGGTATACTTAGTATTCTTATCGGTTGATTAACGTTTATCGATAACGGTTGGCTTGCTAGAAGTTTGACGTTATTGTCATTTAATGGCGGTGATCAACTGGTCCCTAAAAGTCACACCTAAAGGATGTGTTTGAGAGATATGATTATATGACAAATATGATCATATTGATGCCTATGACTAAAAGGTTAGTCGATGTATATGACGAAAAGGTTAGTCAATGTAATGACGATACGATTATTTAATACGATTAAATAATACTGGCTAAGACGAATTAAATGTTAATTCGTAATTGAATATAAACTGTTATATCTAATTAATGTATATAATGTAATTATTTAATACGATTAAATAATGTAAGCTTAAACGAATTAAATGTTAATTCGTAATTAAATATAAACTGTAATATTTAATTAGCAAATTATAAATATACGATGTTTATAATTGACGTATATATTATAATAATACATACACATATTATACATTAAATAAATAAAAGAAGGAAGACTCCTATCTTAACTAAACTTCCTAAAACAAGTAGAAGAAAAAGATGGAGACTCCTCCCTCTACTAGACCTCTACTTGCACGGCCAAAAGAGGAGGAGGAGAGTCTTATATAAACTCTTCTTCTCTACATGATTCATCTTTCATAACTTGACACAAAAATCATCAGTAATTTTTGTATTCTTTCTAGCACTAGAAAAGTCATATCTCAGAGCATCTTGGGTGCAACAATTAGGAAAATATCGATTTCGATATTTGTTCTTAGGCCATATTGCTAGGACCAAAAGCTTGATTCTATATGCTTTTCGTTTATGACTCGTATTTCATATATTATAATTTCGTTATAATCCTTAAATTTCATGTATGAAATATACCGATATTTCTCACAAGTGGTATCAGAGCCAAGGCTACGAAATTATTTCATAGGATTTTTCATGAATGAAAAAAAAAAACAAATTTGTTTCGGCCCTATTTTTTTGCCGTGTATTTTTTTTTTTTTTTTTTTTTGAGTCTTGTTTTCATTTTTGATTTATTGATATTGTTGTTTTAATATGTTAAGATGACAATATGATAAATTTGTAGATGTTTTAATTTAATAAGGATTAAATTAAAATGTAAATGGAAATTGTTTTGAATGTTTATGAACATTTGTTTTTGCTATATATTTTTGGTATACATGATGTTAAATTGTTATTTTGCATCATGATTCATTAATTTTAATGATGTTCAAATCAATTATGATTAGTCAAATATTAAGATAATCAATTTAATCATGATTTAGATATTCATTTTAATTTGTTAAATTGAATCATCTAGTTTGTATCAATGTTTAATAATGATTAAATGTTGATAATTGTACCGATCTTGTAATATTAGCAACATCAAATTAAATAATAATAAAAAAAACAGCCTGTGGTTGCTGTTTCATAAAAAAAAAAAAAAAAAAAAAAAAAAATTGTTTCGGAATTTTTGTATTTTTATTTTGGCCGAATTTTTTTCTTTTATGCATTATATTGATAATGTATAATTGTTGTTGTGAAAAAGTTCACAATTATTGGATACCTAATTATTTTAAAATGGTTTAAAATAATGTTGGATTAATTCATATTATACGATAATATGAATTAAAATTGGATTATGTTTGATTGGAATTATTGTGAGTAATTAAGGAATTGTCACATAATTTTGATCATTTTAAATTAGGTGGTTTGGATAAATTACTGTACATAATTAAGGAATTATGTCTTGAATGATTAATTTATTGTTGATGCATTTTATTTTGTTGAATGATTTGTTGAATGGTTTATTTACGTATTTTTGCAATTGGTTGTAATTTGTATTACCTAGTGTGGCCTTAGTTGATTATGTTTTCGTAATGATGGAAACGATCTTGATGTAATTTTGAGATCTCGAATCTCCTTTTGTTTTCTTTGAAATTATGTTTTTAAATTAGAATGTAAATAGGTTTATATTTTGTAATTTATTAAATGTAATTTGAGAAGACTAAAGATGGAGCTCGGATTGCTCACTCCCGCTACATGGACCAAGATGGAACATCAAGACAAGCTTTTCGGGTCCAATCTTGGATGGATTCCAAAGTTGTATTTTCGTTCATTTTGGTAGATAGGCCACACTAGGACTTTGTAATTTTACGTATTTTTCATTCTTGTTGCATTTCTTCACATGATAGTTAGTGCATCATATTCCGCCTAAACCAAACCACCTACTACTAAAAATGCATGAAAATTGACTCATATAGTTTGGATGTTAGTTATCATGGACATAAAGATGTCACAAGAATTAAAGCCATCATCTTAGTTTATTCATTCTCACATGCTAGATATTCGTTCACTTAAAATGAATTAAAATAAAGTTGATGGGATCTTCCTCTAAAACCTAAAATTGAGACTAGTCTTTATAGGTCAAACTACTATGAATCCCTTCTTCGTCGGTAGGCATATAGGACCTTACTCTCCATATGACCCCTTCTACGTTGGGTAAGTAGTATGTGTTGACTTATTTTACCTCAACATTATAATCCGAAGAGCTTCTCGTGATTATGATGGACTAAAGATAAAATTTTATCGACGAAGAATTCTAAAGGTAGAATTAGCCAAGAGGTTGGCTTATCAATTTACAGATAATTGAGTCTTGGGATCATTTATATAATTCTTGAGGGAGGTCAATTGTATAAATGCTTGAGTCTTCGCATTAAACAAATGGCTGACCATAATGATATCCCTATGCCAAGTGCCACACTCGCACGCGAGTCCTGGCTTAAAACTTTCATGGACCACAAGAATCAGTCCACACGACTGAAGAATGACGGCTCCAACTTTGCGGACTGGGAGGCGGCATTACGGAATGCAGCCATTGCTGATGGCAAGCTTAAGTACTTGACTGAGCCAATACCGCCAAACCCAGGCCCCAATGCGAGAGCTAACGAGTCACTTGCTTATAGTGACTTCGTTATGGAAGCGGGTGCGATAAAGAACGTACTCATATTTGCAATGGAAACCAATTTGCAAAGACGCTTCATTGCCCAAGGTGCAAATAAGATTTTCATCACGCTCACTAACGAATTCTCAAAAGCACCGAGAATCGTTACTTATAAGCATACCTGTCGCTTCTTTGAGGCGAAACTCCAGAAGGGCCAACCGGTTAGCCAACACATTCTTGATATGATTGAGAATGTCGAGAAACTGGAGGCACTTGATTGCAAGATCAGTGAGAGCATAGTCATTGACTGTGTGCTTCATTCACTTCATGATGGTTTTGCCCTTTTCAGGGCAAATTACTACATGAATGACATGAGGAAAAGTCGTCATGAGCTACACTCACTTCTCGTACAGACCAAGAAGGATCTGAAATTGAGTGGGAGCATGAAGCAAGATGTTCTCATGATTTCCAACAAGTACAAAGGTAAGGGCAAGGCTCACGACGACCTAACTGTAGGGAAGCCAAAGTTTAAGAAGTCAGGAAAGGGTAAGAGTGGGCCTGGTGAGACTAGTAGCTCACAAGGCAATGCAAAGAGCAAGGACAGTGACATTGAGTGCCACCATTGCCACAAGACTGGGCATTGGAGGAGGAAATGTCCCGTGTACCGTGAGGACATAAAAGCAGGCCGCGTCACTCCTGTTGGTATGTCATCTTATATTCATATGATTGAGATTAACCATGCAAGTTTCGGAACTTGGGTACTTGATACAGATTGTGGTTCTCATCTGTGTAATAATTTGCAGGGCCTAAAAACATCACACCTCTCGCAAAGGGTGATGTGGACCTGCGAGTCGGGAATGGAGCAAGAGTTGCTGCAGTCTCAATGGGAACATATGTAATCTAACTCCCGAGTGGATTTGAGTTGTATTTATATAACTGTTACTATGTACCCAGTTTATCTAAGAACATTATTTCTGTCTCCGTACTTGATAAAGACGGTTTTTCATTTTCAATTAAAGACAATAGTTGTATTTTCTCTTTGAATAAAATGGTTTATGGCAAAGCAGTTTCCATGAATGACATTTATATCTTAGATCAAACCACAGACATATTACATGTGAATAATAAGAAAGTAAAGGTTGGTGACAAAGATCAAACTTATCTATGGCACTGTCGTATGGGACACACAAATGAAAAACGTGTAAAGAAGCTCATACATGTCTTATCGGCAAATTGACTCGAATTTCCTTCAAAGGTGTTGGAATGCGTACTAGTGACCTATTAGGACTCATACATACTGATGTATGTGGACCTATGTCAATCAACGCAAGAGACGGCTATAGATATTTTATCACTTTCACGGATGATTTGAGTAGATACGGATATGTCTACTTAATGAAGCATAAAAGTGAGTCCTTTGAAAAGTTCAAGGAATTCCAGAATAAGGTTGAGAACCAACTAGAAAGAAAGATTAAAGCACTTCGATCAGATCGTGGTGGCGAATATCTTTCAAATGAGTTTGATCAACACCTTAAAGACTATGGCATAGTATTACAGTTAACTCCACCTGGAACACCTCAATTAAATGGTGTGTCCGAACGGAGAAATCGAACATTACTTCATATGGTTCGATCCATGATGAGTCACACGGTAGTACCTGATTCACTATGGGGTTTTGCTCTTTTGTCAGCTGCTCTTATACTTAACCGAAGTTCGTCTAAAGCTGTAGACAAGACTCCATATGAGATATGGAAGGGAACGGTCCTTAACTTGTCCTTTATTCTGGTTTAAGGCTGCGAGGCTTATGTCAAGTGGAGACACGAGGATAAGCTCGGCCCGCGAGTAACGAACCCGCTACCTATAAAGGTGCCATGACATGTTCCGACTCTAAGCTATGGTTTGAAGCCATGCAATCCAAGATGGACTCCATGTATGAGAATGACGTATGGGATCTTGTTGATTTGCCTGATAAGGTACGACCTCTTCAGTGCAAATGGCTTTATAAGATAAAGCATTCTGTAGAAGGACAACCAGACACCTATAAAGGCACGACTAGTGGCAAAAGGTTTCACTCAAGTGCAAGGATTGCATTATGATGAAATCTTTGCACCCGTAGTTATGCTGCGTTCCATTCGGATAATCTTAGCGATTGCCGCTTTTCATGACTATGAAATTTGGCAGATGGATGTGAAAACCGCCTTCTTAAACGGTTATTTGGAGGAGGAATTGTACATGGTACAACCCGAAGGTTTCATTGATCCTAAAAATCCTAAGAAAGTTTGCAGGCTTAAGCGTTCCATTTATGGACTTAAGCAAGCTTCTCGGAGTTGGAACCGTCGTTTCGACTAGACCTGGCAAAAGCAACCCGACCCGATTGACCCGACCCGTGACCCGACATTGACCCGAACTACAACACCCAAATGTGACCCGAAACCCGATTTGACCCGACCCGACCCGAACATGACCCGATCTTTCTTGACCCGTAACTGACCCGACCCAAAAATAACCCGATCCAAAACCATTCAACCCGAAAATGACCCGACAAAACATAACTTTAATTGAACCGAAAAGACTTAAAATGGCAATTTGTCTCTTATTCTTTCACCCGGAAATGACCCGACCCGAAATAACCATACCCGATTGACCCGAAACGGACCTGACAACAAACCAGAAACCCGAAATGACCCGACCCGACCCGAATTAAACCGAAATCAACGAGAGACCCGAACTGACCCGACCGGAACTGGCTCGACCCGAACCCGACCCGGTTGACCCGTTTGGCAGGTCTAGTTTCGACCAGGTGATAAAAGAGAATGGTTTCACTCGATCGGCCGACGAACCATGCTTGTATGTCAAGTCGAGTGGGAGCAAGATTGTCTTCTTGATATTGTATGTCGATGACATACTCTTGATTGGGAATGACATTCCTCTCTTATCTTCGGTAAAAGTATGGTTAAAGAACCATTTCCAGATGAAAGATCTAGGTGAGGCACAACGCATATTGGGGATCCGTATATATAGAGATAGATCACGATGGATGTTATCACTCAGTCAGGAGTCTTATATAGATAAAATTCTTGAGAGGTTCAGCATGACCAACTTCAAGAAGTGGTACCTTCCAGTGATTTCTGGGATGCATTTGAGTAAAGCTCAGGCACCCAAGACATCGGAAGAGGTCGAGCGCATGAGTCGTGTTCCTTATGCATCAGTCATAGGATCGATCATGTATGCCATGATATGCACACGTCCAGACGTGGCATATGCATGGAGTATGACGAGTCGGTACCAAGGCAATCCAGGTGAAACACACTGGATGGTTGTTAAAAATATCCTTAAGTACTTACGAAGGACTAAGGATTGGGTATTGACTTATGGAGGAGATACTAAGCTATGCGCAATCGGTTACGCGGATGCTAGCTTCCAAACTGATCGAGATGACTCGAAATCTCAGTCTGGATTCGTCTTTACTCTTAATGCCGCTGCGGTCAGTTGGAAAAGTTCCAAACAGAGTGTAATAGCAGATTCTACAACTGAGTCCGAGTACTATGCCGCTTCGGAAGCTGCAAAGGAAGCTATATGGATGCGTCAGTTCTTACAAGGACTAACTATAGTTCCTAGTTCAAATGACCCAATCACCATCTATTGTGATAATAGAGGTGTCATCTTCCAAGCTAAGGAGCCTAAGTCTAGCAACAAGTCCAGACATGTACTTCGGAAGGCTCACATGATCCGATATTACGTGGAGAAAAAGGAGATAGTGATAGACAAGATTGCTTCGGATGACAACATCGCGGACCCTCTCACTAAACCGTTAAAATATGATAAGCATGAAGGGCACATTATTTCCATGGGAATTAAACGTGTTCCTGAGTTGTAGTAGCTATTTATATGGATTAGATGAATGTATCTTTTTAATATACTATACATAACATCATCGTATTGTTTCAAATTTTGTTTTTCATGTGGATTGTACGACAACATTGAACGTCACAAAGTGAACTGAATTACATTATATTTGTTTGGTCCGTAATCGCCCAAATGAGCTGATAACTCTGGCAATTATATTGTGAAGTTGATTGATGGTGGGTTCAACGAGCCATAAGTCAAACGATTGACTGATCGATCACAGATACTAGTTATAAAGATACCTCGTAGGACATCGTGACAACGTTATGGAGTCCTAAATGTTTAAAAACATTCAGTGCCAGGTCGTATATTGGACGTCCATAGTGTTCCTAGAGGCGATTCTTTTGACTATCGACTGTCTCTTGAGATTAAGGCAGTTTTTGGGTGACTTTGGTTTCTTTCTCATGGTCGACCGTAACAGGAGGCTAAACAGATTTTTACTGGGTCATTTCATACTGTGCTTGTATCTGCAGGATTCGAGTTGAAGAAAATATCCAACCTTTATCAGGTTTTGTTATTTCTCAGGGCCACTCGAGGAGTTGTAACTGAAATGCATGGACATGCTCGAATAATGATTCGTTTATCAATTAAGTTACTCTCTAGTCGGGAAAACGACTCTTGATATTGATTACTTGTAAAATACGACCTTTGTGAATACGGACTTTGCAAATTGTTTTACATTGAGTGGGAGAAATTTTGGATATGAGAATCGGTTATCGCACATACACTTGTGAGGACAAGTGGGAGATTGTTGGAGCTAATGTCCTCCACAGTTAGTGTGATAACGTATATAAATCCCTTACAGGTTCACAGGGTATACTTAGTATTCTTATCAGTTGATTAACATTTATCGATAACGGCTGGCTTGCTAGAAGTTTGACGTTATTGTCATTTTAATGTCGGTGATCAACTGGTCCCTAAAAGTCACATCTAAAGGATGTGTTTGAGAGATATGATTATATGAAAAATATGATCATATTGATGCCTTATATGATTAAAAGGTTAGTCGATGTATATGATTAAAAAGTTAGTCAATGTAATGATGATACGATTATTTAATACGATTAAATAATACTAGCTGAGACGAATTAAATGTTAATTCGTAATTGAATATAAACTGTTATATCTAATTAATGTATATAATGTAATTATTTAATACGATTAAATAATGTAAGCTTAAACGAATTAAATGTTATTCGTAATTAAATATAAACTGTTATATTTAATTAGAAAATTATAAATATACGATGTTTATAATTGACGTATATATTATAATAATACATACACATATTATACATTAAATAAATAAAAGAAGGAAGACTCCTATCTTGACTATACTTCCTAAAACAAGTAGAAGAAAAAGAGGGAGACTCCTCCCTCTACTAGACCTCTACTTGCACGGCCAAAAGAGGAGGAGGAGAGTCTTATATAAACTCTTCTTCTCTACATGATTAATCATTCATAACTTGACACAAAAATCATCAGTAATTTTTGTATTCTTTCTAGCACAAGAAAAGGCATATCTCAGAGCATCTTGGGTGCAACAATTAGGAGAATATCGATTTCGATATTTGTTCTTAGGCCATATTGCTAGGACCAGAAGGTTAATTCTAATCTTTATGCATTTCATTTATGACTCGTATTTCATATATTATAATTTCGTTATAATCCTTAAATTTCATGTATGAAATATACCGATATTTTCCTTCATCAAGAACTTCGTCAACCTCCTAGAATTTTGAGTGGGCATGAAGTTTATCAGAAAGTAAAGCATATTGAGATAAAATATGGGAAGAAGAACGGCTCTAAATTGTCTACTCGTGGGTATAAGAAAAGATCCATATTTTTTGATAAACTTCCATATTGGCCTGACCTGGAGGTCAGGAATTGCCTCGATTTCATGCACATTGAGAAAAATGTCTGTGATAATATTATCAATACCCTCCTGAATGTTCCCGTTAAAACAAAGGATAACGCCGCAGCTAGGGAAGATATGCAAATGATGGGTATTAGGCTAGAGTTGGCACCACAGAAGAGAGGTAATGGTACATTTTTACCGCCAGCAGCTTATACCCTTTAACGGAATGAGAAAAAAGAGTTTTGTGCATGCTTGAATGGAATTAAAGTGCCACATGGTTATTCGTCCAACATCAAAAGCCTTGTGTCGATGCAAGACCTAAAACTCACCGGGTTAAAGTCACATGATTGCCACACTTTGATGCAACAATTACTATCTGTGGCTATTCGTTCCATTTTACCTGAAAAGGTACGATATGCTATTACCAGATTCTGTCTCTTCTTCCAGTCCATATGCGATAAAGTCATCGATCCCGATGATGCGGATTCATTGCAGGACCTCGTTGTCACCTCTCTTTGTCATTTTGAAATGTATTTTCCACCCTCTTTCTTCACTATCATGATTCACCTGACCACTCACTTGGTTAGGGAGATTTTGTACCTTGGGCCCGTGTACTTGAGATACCAGTATCCTTTCGAAAGATTGATGAAAGTCTACAAGGACTATACATCTAATCGGTATCGTCCAGAAGGTTGTATTGCTGAACGTGCTATATTAGACGAAGCTCTTGCATATTGTTACGCTCATCTCTCTCCTGAGGAGTTAATTGGCGTTCCAAAGAATCGTCATAGTGACTGGATGACCGGAAAAGGTATTAGGGGCCGGGTTGAAAAAATTGTGTCACGTGACATGTTACATTTAGCACATACGTATGTGCTAAACAACGAAGATGAGGTGCAACCTTATATTCAACAACACAAAGATGAGCTCAAATACGATCACCCAAACAAGAGCGAGATGTGGATTGCAAACGAGCATAAGAAGACGTTCGGAGAGTGGTTTAGGAATATTGTCTTGGAGTATAAGAATTTGTATGGTGATGACATCTCTCCTAGGTTACTACGTCTTGGTTTAGGTCCAAATGCCAGGGCCACTTTTTTCAGCGGTTTTGCTATTAATGGTTATACTTTTTACACCCGCGAGCAAGATGAGTTGAGCACAATGCAAAATAGTGGTGTGAGTTCTGAATTTGAGGCAATGCACTTTGCTACTTCAAAAGATAAAAAACCTATTTGGGGAAAATGCCTTTATTATGGTGTTATTCAAGAAATATTGGTATTAGATTACATTGATTTCACAATACCTCTGTTTCGATGTAACTGGGTTGATAACAAAAACAATTGTGTTCGAAAGGATAAAATGGGATTTACGTTGGTCAATTTGGATAAGGTTGGCAATAATAAGGATGATCCTTTCATAATGGCATCCCAAGCTAAACAAGTGTTCTATGTCACCGATCCTATGGATAAGAAGTGGTCTGTTGTACTATCTATAAGGAGTAGACGGGGTGCACCCGATAATGGTGGGGATAATGATGAGGATGTCGTGTTTGAGGGAATGGATCACTCTTCCACTGTATCTTATTTCGACAATGTTGACACTGATCATGATAACATTGAAAGCATCTATATGCGTGATGATCATGGTGAAGGTATTTGGGTTAACGAAGAAACTATGTCGTGCAAGAAACGTCCCCGATCCTGAGGTGGTTAATAATGTGAGGTATTAGCTTATATATTTGTTTTTTTTTAATTTAAATAACTATATATCTACCTTTTAGTTTCTGTTATTTTTTTAAATAACTATCTTTCTGATTTTATTTTTAAATAACTTAGGAACGGCATAGTTAATACAAACGTAAAGCACTGATACTTTATTTTACCAAACAGATTTGCATTTAGGAACTTAGGAACTACTACAATACAACCATAGCGGAAATCTTACATACAAGACCACATGCCCTCCCATCCTATTACACTGCTATTATGATAGGCGGATACAGACACACACACAATTGACACTCAACATCTAACACAGGATGTTGCTTGGAATTTTTAGGTGTACATTGCTTGGAAAACAGCCACAACCTAGTTGTAGGCATCGACGATTTCTGAATTGGCCGACTGCTGACCATTCAAGATGGTCGGATATGGCACGTGGAAATAGTCCACGGTATTCTTCAGAAGCTCAGAAGCTCGGCGTCCTCGTCTGCGGCTACCCAGAGGTATGGTTCGACTGTTGATCTATTCGGAGCAACCCAGTCGCTCTTACCATGGCCTCTGAGTTGAAACATATTGCCAAGCTTAAATGCTGATTCTGCATCTGCAAGTGATGTTCCAAACTGAATGAGTAATATCCCTTTGAATCCCCAAGGCGCCCATTGTGCCTTAATTCTGCTGACCGCGTATCCCAGCTCAATAAGCTTATTCCTCAAAGAAGTAAAGCTTTTGGCAACAAATTTTCCATCATCTATATGGCCTGGGGCATTCATTAGGACACAGTGATATGGACGAGCAACATTTTGAGTCATTTCCAAAATAGATAAGTAATTTGATGGTTTTGGTTTGGTTTATTTGCAGTGAGTATTCTTTTCTGAGTTTATAGCAAGTTCAAGATGTGTAGTCATTCAGTGTATTGTGTTTTGCTTTTGTTAGCTTTGGTCATTTTTGAAGATTCCCAAATTATTTAGCTTTTGGTCATTCAGTATACAGTCTCCATGTTTTGGTTTCTGCTGATTATTATTGCAGTGTATAGTGCTTATGCTATTGCTGTCTCTTTTTATAATTTAAAAAAATAATAAAGGTAAGCAACAACAACGGTTGTTCTAACTATACCCGTTGTTATTGATTATAACAACGGTTATTAATCACAAACCGTTTTCATAGTTTTTATTAATCACAACGGGTAGAAGACTTTACCCGTAGTCAATACTCTATCACAACGGTTTGTTTATAATAACCGTTGTCAATAATTGTAAATAAAGATGAAGAAAACACACAACACTAATAATACGACTGTACTGCAACACAAAAACTCTATCACAAAGCGATCGTATTGCACCACTAAGACATACTCCCTGATCGTCTTTCTGTCATCATCTCCCTTATTAATCAGGTATTATTTTTATCAACTATTTCTTATTAAGATTTTCTAGCTAGATTGTTCAATTCTCATTATTGAATTGTGGATTTCCTGAATGTCGTTTATTATTGAATTTGTGAATTAGTTCAATTCTAATTTTGCTTTATCAATTGAATAGCTTTGAATTGAATTTGTGAATTAGTGTATTATTGAATTTATGACCATTATTAAAATTAGTTTAATTACTTCTAATCTTAAGTCAAAAAACAAATTAACGTATCAACATTAATATTATTAAATAATAAGTTCAAACGGCGCCACACACTAATGGCGCCAAAACAACCAAACAACAACAACAAACTAAATTGAGTCCGGGTAAATCTCCCGCATAGCTGCCACCGCTAGAGGATATGCATCAATCAGGTCAACCTCGGACAGAACCAACCATTCCCACTGCTCTACCTGGGTCACTTCAACAAGGTCGACCCCATTTGGGAAACGGTGACGGTTATGTTCGGAAGCCACCCATAGATATGGCCCATGCTGGTGGTCCGTGCTCTCAATCCAATCTTTTCGCCCATGCCCGGCCTTGTCAAACATTCTTGTCAGTTTGAATGCGGACGCACGGTGAGCATCCGTCATCCCAAACTCGAAAACGAGTTCCCATGTAAAGTACCTGCGATGAAAATTTGGCCACATCTTCTTGATTAAGTAGCCATTTCGAATAAGCGTATCACAGAGTTTCTTGTAGCTTTTACACACGACGTAGCCACCCTCAATATGAGCAGGCATTTGTGTCATGATGCAAGCATATGGTTTAGTAAAAGTTTCAGACATTTTGTATGGTTGATATTAGTATTGAGGCTGGGAAATTTTGTATGGTTTAGCAAATATGTTATTGATTGGAGTTGGGAAATTTTTTATGTGGTTGATAGCCTTGTATTGAGGCTGTATTTATAGAGAGTTATTGATTGGAGTTATTGAGTCACATGCAGTTATTGATTCACATGCATGCATTGGTTTACATGCATGCATTGATTCACATGCATTTACATTTCCAAAAACGACTATACATTCACATGCAGTTATTGATTGAGTAAATGTGTGAATGTATATATGCAGTTACATTTCCTATGCAGTCAATGCACTTACTGCAATATGCAGTAACTACTGACTGTCCACAACGGTTATAAACAAAGGCCCGTTGTGGAAAGTAATAACAACGGTTTTTTTAACGAATAACCGTTGTTATTTCTCTATCACAACGGATTTTCATATTGGCGCAAATAGGGTGAAAATATATAACAACGGCTATGATGCACCGATGTAATTACTCTATCACAACGGTTTTAGTCAGCAAAACCGTTGTGAAAAGTAATAACAACGGGTTTTTTAACGAATAACCGTTTTTATTTCTCAATATTATTACTTTTAATTAAAAGATATTGCAGTCCAAACCCGTGAATAAACAACATCAGAACAACTGTAACAGTAGAACCAGCATTGATTAAAGCATCCATTGAACATCATCAATGGCAGCATAACCCCTCTATAAATACAGCCTCAAAACCCCTCCTTTAAATATTACATAACCCTAATTTTACTCCAAAAATTAACATCATCAATGGCAGCAGTTAACCTTCCCAACGATGAGACGACCCTTACAAAATTGATTGCAGATGAGGAGGAGGCTCTTGCCGTAGTTCCCGCTGATCATCACCCATTGATTAAAGGATCCATTGAACATCGAAGGGATTATTGGATTAAGAGGCGTGAAGCAGTCCGACTTGTCAACCAAGCGTCGTCATCATCGTCATCCTCTGTCTACCCACGTCGGCCTTATACTCGGAGGTTGGATGCCGCAAGAGATATGTTGAGCTGTACCCGTCCTACCTTATCTCCACATGCAAGACGTGTACTTGCAGGCATTGAATCTGTTATTGCAAAATACGAGGTTAATGATCCGGACGTCATCAGTATCATCAATATTGTTCCGGATTGTTGGTGGCAGTGTGAGAAAAGCTTTTTACACTTAACCGGAATTGTTCCGGATTATTTAACATCTTTATTTATTTGATGTCGGATGAATGTAATGTACTTTATTATAAAATTTAGGTTATTCCTAATGAAATCAATGAGAAAGAATGTTGTTTAAAGTGTTTGAATTGATGTTCAATATTTTGATGTATTATTAGAAGTATATAAAAAAGGGTTTAGGGTTTAGGGTTTAGGGTTTAGGGTTTAGGGTTTAGGGTTTAGGGTTTCGGGTTTAGGGTTTAGGGTTTAGGGTTTAGGGTTTAGGGTTTAGGGTTTAGGGTTTAGGGTTATTTTGAAGTAACACACGTATACTAATAATGATACTTAATAATTAAAAGTGATCCGACCCGAAAATGATACTAAATAATCATCACGCGGATAATAAATAAAGATTTCTATCGAATTAAATTAAATAACCCGATACTAGCTAATTAATTTTGGGTCGGACAGTTTCAGGTTATTAGTGATGCAAAAACGGCCCGACTCGATATATAACCTCATCCGCTTGACCTGGAAAATGATCGACGACAATTAACATTCCCGAAACAGACACGAAAGCCGAAAGGACCCGGCCCTCGCTCGCTCCCTGACCGAAACTAACCCGGTAAAGTTACATACCCTACGAATCTAACCCGATCAGAATATGGCCTAGTAACCATTTATTTGTTGATAAAACGTAATAAGTATAATAAGTGATAAATAATGTGGGGTGTGGTGATAAGTAATAATTAGTGATAAATGTGGGGTAGTTTTGATGGCCGTCAATATATGAAAATAACCATTTGTTGATAAAGCGTAATTAAGCGAGACGATAAATAACAAAAACCGTAAGATAATGGAAAATAGCTGTGGATTATTGTAAGGGGTCGGTTTCTTCAATTTTATGTGGTTAGTTATTTGATTATAAAGATCGGACTAAATAGGTGGTAAGTTGTAAACTTTTGAACCCAATAATATATTATAGGTGGTAAAAAGCAAAAAACCGTCCCTTTTGAGCATATATATATGCATCAATAACCGTCCCTTTTAGCGTACTTGAACGAAGTCGATCGACCCCATTATTTAATTTGGGAAACGTTGACGTGTATATATAATACTTGCATGCATTGATGAATCTTTTATTGCATGCAAAGTACGAGGTTAATGATCCGGAAGTCATCAGTATTATATATCATCAATATTATGATCATGTTCTGAAACCACCCGATCCGAAACCACATGATGACAC
>JAIUZE010009373.1:0-72237 GCA_022085475.1 Heliosperma pusillum | reverse complement strand
AACCAAGCATAAATTAAGTGACAAACCAAAATAAACATAACTGAATATGTAACGTTAAATACACCCTTTAAGCCCGGATTCAATTGCGTGTTAATTCGTATATGACGGTGGACATAACTCATTCAAAATACAATTACATGTTTTTTTCCCTTCCAAATCCTATTTACAAAAGAAAAGAATTTGTCGAGAGTGATGCTAAAAGAAGAAAAAAACTTATAAAATAGAGTTTTATTAATTAATAGGTTGATGATCAGGCTTGAGGGCCTGAAAAGGCCCAGTGAACTTCACTTCCAACCCGAGGCATAGAGGCTTTCTTAGAAGTCACATCGACCCTGAAATTAGAACCACACATTGCTCCTTCACTATCAATTCTTGGCATTGCCTTCAACTTATTCTTTGGGTGTTCAAAGCTCGTTAGTCCCATTTCACTGTGATACATACACCCTGCATATGCATTTTCCCATTCCACAATTAACAATCTATTAATAAACTTTTGCTAATTTTTCAGGTTATTTTGGATACATATCTTTAAATTAGACCGGCGAGCAAGTGTTACGTTTAAGAATTATTAAGAGTGGCTCAAGCCGGGTCAATTGGGTAGAATTTGGAATAGGATTATTTCACATCGAGTCATTATTAAGGGAAAAAAGTTAATACGTTATAACGAACTAGAGGTCGTATCTAAGGAAAAAAAGGAACATACATATGATCTACTACATCAAACCTAACAAGTATTTGAGGTTATGAGTAGTTTTTAGGAGTTTTTGAAAGTTTAGAAGTTACAATTTAATGTTTGACATCAAAACTTAAATTTAAGTGAGCTTATATGTAATGTTTTGGAGTTATATTGTACCGAGTAATTTTGTTAGCTTAACAGTTATAATCTTTACAATCAAACTCGAAAAGTCGAAAAGTCGAAAACGCTCAAAGTGACAATATAGACTAACCAGATGGGAATGGTGCAAATGATTTGGCACAGCTTGCTTTAATCACATCTTTATTATCAGAAATAACCACAGACCCATCTGCAGCAATTCCCCAAAATAACTGTATTCTTTGATCTGCCCCCTATTATCATTCATCAACACATATCAAGTTTAATTACCAACTTTTCTAATTTTAATACGTAAGTACAACAAAATGGGTATTTTCCAAAATTAGAGTCTAATTAGTTAGGATTAGTTACCTTAGCAGTAAAGACAGTGCCAGCATTTTTATCAAAGATGACAAACCCAAAACAGCCTTCAAGATCCATGAGAACTTGATGAGCCGGGTACGGACCGCGGTCTCTGAGCGTCCGATACGCTTCCATTACAAACATGGCTTCGTTGGTAGACTTTCCCAACCCATATTGCTTAATCAAGGTGCTTAGATTGCTCAAGTTCCCTAGAAATATGCAATACATATTGTCCATGCCACAGAATGTCCTACATGTTCAAATCATACAAATCTTATTTTGTGCTCCATTTAATTTGGTTAACTTAATAAATATCAACGTTTTCACATATTCGGACTGTTTTACGTAACATTTATCAGCTAGTCTTTCTTAAAACGGAGATATCCCTCTTAATAATGAAATAGTCAAATAAATAGAATATAACTATAATATATGGCAATCAACCATCACCTTAAGTTTTTGGTTAAGATGTTCATTTTATTATTGTATAAAAGCCAGTGTCGTGACCGAAAGTTCAAATCCTGAGAGCCTCCAATATCTCACAAATGTAAAACCCAGCACATGGTATGGAGGTATGTGCACTAACCACTCTACAAATTCAATAGGCATTCGAGTGAGGGGCATAATAAAATATAACTACAATATATGGACATCAACTATGACATTAAGGTATGACATTAAGGTTTTTGTTTGAGATGGTTCATCTATCACAAATATCATCCTCATACGGGGCGTAATTTGCTTTTGTCTTATTCAAACGGGCATATTTGACTTGTTTTAAGCTTATGACAATGTTAGTGGGATATGTTGACACAATATTATGTAAAACCGTTTTACAAAAGACCATTGTCTTATTTTAGTTTTTGCCTTTAGTAAGAGAGTTTTCCCAAAATACCCTCAAGGCAAACAGGACAGCCAAAATAAATTTAAAGAAAAGAAAAGGATGAAAGGTGAAAGTACCTTTGGTGGTGAAGTTGAAGGAGTTTAGAAGGGGAATAAGCAAGGAA
This sequence comes from Heliosperma pusillum, assembly GCA_022085475.1. Lineage (NCBI taxonomy): Eukaryota > Viridiplantae > Streptophyta > Magnoliopsida > Caryophyllales > Caryophyllaceae > Heliosperma > Heliosperma pusillum. The sequence continues at coordinate 70,053 of JAIUZE010009373.1, read as the reverse complement.
AGCAGAATTGCCAAAACCAAGAGAAAGAGGGGCATTTTGGGAATAAGATTGCTGAAAAATCTTAACAATATCTTCAGGAAACTTGGGCTTATTGTTACCCGACCCTGACCCTGACCCGGATGAATGTAAAGCGGGGCAATTCAATTCCTTAGGTGGATCCACCAAACTCTTACTGAATATTGCCAACATTTTATCTTTAATTAATTAATCAAGATTTAATAATAATAAAAGTATTAAAAAGTAGATGAAGTTGAAATTTGGGTAAGGAGTAGAAATAGAATGAAAGAAAAGAGAGTTGTAAGGTTGGATATATATATAGCTTAGCATAAGGCCTTAGGGGTGTTGGGTAGATAAGAACGACATACACTTTTTATCATCACAACTCTTACTATCTTATCTTTCATTATCGTAGAATCTGGATATTTATTAGTATTAACCTATTAAATATCTACTCGCTCCGTCTCACTCATTAATTATCATTTGATTTCGCCACAAAGATTGAAGAGTTGTGAAATAAAGTAATTTAATATTCCTAACAATATTATTTCTCAACCCTACCATTTACACATGGATTAATATATGCTATAAATAAAAATGATAACTATTGACTGATACACCCAAAAATGAAAAATAATAACTATTAACCGAAACAGCTCTATAATGAAATGATTTATTTTTATTTTCTAATGACGTATTTATCTAATCCGATTAGTAAGTATCTACAAATAGTGTGATTCATTTATTCACCTCTATTAGTCAAACTTATCCAATTGTTATTCACACGTCATTTGTGTTTCTAATTATCCACTTCTTTTTTTATTTTTTGAAATTTGGATTTTGTCTAACGGTAGCTTTTCAGAATTACTTCATTCGTCTCGATTATTTGTTTACCATTTATATTTTAGGCTATCTTATTTATTTGTTTACCTTTTTATTTTATGAGATTTTCTATGAGTATTTTGATCTCTAAGTGGGACTATTATCCACTTATTATCCAATGTCCCTACCCACAAATGGTTTTCTAACTTCTTCTTACTCTTTGTGCTAAAAAAAATGGCAAACTGAACATAAGTAGAGTGTAATTATTTATTTGTAAGGCCAATAAGTGATAATCAGGGGTTAGCTTTGGGTCATTTATTAACAAGGAAACCACTTTGTTGCCGGATATGGAAACTATGGATAATATGTGGCACTATTGACTATTGAGTTTCATCACAAATTGCGAGAGTTTGAAAAACACGTGTTCCCGCCGGACTAACTAACGAAGGCTAAAGATGGGGATACTTGACGTGTTTGAAAAGACGATGTTCTCGTCCGCAGAAACATATTCGAAAGGAGTAGTGTTTATATCAATTGGTCGAAAATGAGATTTTACAAGTAAGAAGAGATTGTGAAATAACAATCCCAACTTATCAAGCAAATACTCCGTCCATCGCGAATTGTTTGAATTATCATCATTGGATCAATATGGCATTTGTGATTTTTCAAATAATTTCAAGTTTACGGGGAAGTTTATGACTGATTATCGATTATAAGATTCTTATGCAATATAAATAGTTTATAAAATCATTCTAAATTTACTATTTTTCTAATCCATATAGATTGTTAAATATTATATACTTATAAATGAATGATCCTTAATGAGTGATTGTAAAAGTAACTTAACATTAATGTATCTCTCTTAAATTAAAACGGGTCAAATAGTTTGTCACTTGCATGAATAAGACAAATCTTTTTGCTAATATCTAAACATTGTGCCTTGTCTTATATGTCCAAATGATATGCTATTTGAACCGTCCTAAGGTTAAAACGGATACTTCCGTCTTAAATGAGAATTGTGATGAACTATTTATATGTTTCAATGGAAATATCCTACTTTATCCATCTCAGTTAATAGTTTACATTTACTTTATTTTTCTCTCACAAAATAAAGCAAGTGTAAACAATTCCCAGAGACAGAGAGTAGAAAAAATGTACTCCCCTTGCCATGGTCCTTTGTCTACCTTTACTTTTTGGCCTAATAATTAAAGGAATAGTAGGGTACCATTTGTTATGTTACTTAGTAGTGAACTAGTGTAGATCACGTGCAAATGCATGACTTTTTAGATTGTGATGTATAGAGAAGTTAATATTTAGTAATTGAACTTTAAATTAAATGTTAGAGGCTATAGCTATTAATGTGTACTATTCATTATTAAGAGATAGAAAAGTGTAAATTTAATATTTTTTTGGTTGAATATAATTTTCTACAAATATTACAAATATGAATTATAAGTAGGCCAATATTTGTATAAAATAACCAAAAGTTTAAGCCAAATATTTGAGAATAACCAAACATGTTAAAACTCAGTTTGTAGGTTAGAGTGATTTGAACGGAAAAATTTCTAGTTTCACCAATTTATTTAGTAAATAGAGGATAACAACCATCTAAATCTTATATAAGAATATAATTTGGCTTTTTTTCTTAAAAAAAGAAAAAAAATAGATTGGTTGTGTCAAGATCATATACAATAATAGAAACCAATAAATAATACAAAACAATATAGATATTAAAGATTATTCTCCCTATATACTATGTGGTGGGCCCAATTTCTATAGATTGCATTATTTAGAATGCCTAATTATTGACAGTAGGTCTTGCTTAAGACGGGTTGGATCTTGCAACGGGTATTTTGTGAGAGAAAATGGGTAGAGGGGACAAGGTGGACTCCCCCCATGTGCTTTCCACTCATCCTTGATGGGTATTTTGTGAGAGAATATGGTATCCGTCTTAAGCTTAAGACGGATACCTCCGTCTTAAATAAGAATTTGTGAATATTGAAGGCCAATCCTACCTTGTGAAAATTGAGCGAGAAAACTTTGAGCTTGACTTATTATTTTAGTTATTGGGGGATGACAAGTGGACAATAGTTCCATTGGGATATCAGATTATTCATAAAAAATCAATCTAATAAATAAAAAAAGTAAACAAATAAATGAGACGCCCTAAAATGAAAATGGTAAACAAATGACCGTGACAAATGAAGTAATAATGTACTATACCTGGAAAACAGGTCAGTCAGATCGGGTTCGGGTCAAGCATGTTCGGGCTTTCCATATTATCGGGTTAATTCGGGTCGGGTCGGGTCGGGTCCTTTCCGGTTTCGGGTTTGTTGGTCGGGTCATTTTTGGGTTAAGCGAATCGGGTTATTTCGGGTCGGTATATTTTTGGGTCAGTGGTATTTAAGGTCGGGTTATTTCGGGTCGGTTTTGGGTCAATGGTTTTTAAGGTCGAGGTAGCTCGGTTCGGATTAATTTGACCCAGGTTAGTTCGCAATAATTTGAGTCGACTTAATTAATTAAAAAAATTATTAAAGGGTTAATTCTAAGAGTATCACATGGAGGCTTCTAAGAGATATTAATGTATCACGTGTCGCAATATAATGCTAAGGTCTAAGGATAACATTTTTAAGTTATTGTATAAAAATGTCTTAAGATATGATCATTATTGGTTCGGGTTGAATTAATGTAATAATATTAAATGTGATTTCAAATTAGGTAGTTTGGGTTACTTGGGGTCATTTAAATCGGGTCATTTTCGGGGTTGGGTCTAAAAAAGTTCGGGACAAGTGCGGGTTGGATCGGATTAATTTGGGTTTCGGATCGATCATATTCGGATTCTATGATTCGGGTCAGGTTGCTTTTGCCACGTAAATGTACTCCGTGATATTGAGGTCGGTAGAATATTATCCAGAGTAATCGAAGGAAATAAAGACAACGGCGAACAGAGTAAAGAGAAGGATAGTACTTGGCTACTTGGATAGGATTCGGAGTTTGGGACTTTATCAATAGCGTACATAAATAATGAGTCTGATCCGAGTCAGCACTTTAACTTGTTACGGTTGCTTAAATTAGATAAGGTTGACACCATCCCAATTATACCATTTTTTTAGTACAATTGTTCATGTGTCTCCATGACTTGGCCACCTCCATGTTTACTGATATATCTGTTTTAAAATTTGTTATAAATTTTTAATTGTTTTAGTTCTTCCACTTAGAAAAATAAGACAATTTTTGATCCATCACAAGATTGTGACAGATATCTCCGTCACGAATGAAAATTTGTGGGTGAAATTTGGCTTCAAAACTCTTGATTTTTACTCTATTTGATTGCACAATCTCGTTTTAAAACATGCTAAATACATATCAAATGACATTAATAAGTTATTTAGGAACACAAATTTTCATTTGCAACAGAGCGATCCGTCGTAAGCGTTTTAAGACGGATATTTCGTCTTAAGACTTACGGATTTGATTATACTCGCTTTTCTTGGTTTGGATAAACTTTACCCGATTTTTGCATGTGTTTGATAATTGATATGTCAAGTTTTTCACATCTCAATTTTCCATTTTTACAGATACTCGTATTATTAAAGTTTACCTAGTTTATTATCAATAATATGATTGATTTTTCATCCCTCCCTCTCTCAATAGTTGTACAATGACCACGAGAAAGAAGAGACGTAACTTTGAGCTATACACAAGGGCGTCTCGAATAATTCGGAGGCTCCATACAACATTGAAACGGTGGCCCTCAAAATTTATTGAAATGTTTTACATATACTTCGTTTACATGTGTTGGATTCTAAATAAAAGAAAAATAAGACGAAATAAATAATGTAAATGAGAAACTCTACTAGTGATATCATGTCGACATAAATAAATAAAACAAAATTAGAAAAAATGCTCAGGGTAAGGCTCGCACTCGGGTGGCCTTTGACAACTAAAGCATTCTTTGCCCACTGCGCTACCACACTCTTCCATAAAGAAATGTAGTTTGTTATTTATATTAATGTCGTTTTCATATTTTATACGAATATGAGGCCCTTGAATTTGGAGGCCCAGTCAGCCCGCACTTAGTCTTAGCTGCCCCTGGCTATACAAAATACAAACTCTCTAACTTGTCATACAAAGGACCCACAACTTTGTAGTAAGTCATAAGTGTGCGAAAAGAACACGTTTTGCCGTGGTTTGGTTAAGACAACAAATGTGGGTGAATTGGAAAATTCAATGTATTTGGAAAATTAGAGTTATTTGGTTGCTCAAAATTCCATAATTTGGATTTTTCCAAGACATTGTCAACACTTGAATTTAATTACCCAGGCCCCTAGGTACCTGGAAACTCTTGTGTCAATTTAATTCTTGTATGTCAACAAACGACTTTTAAGCGATTCACGTGAATTAATCCCGTGTTTTTGAAATTGACGGAAGTTGAATTCCGCCATGGCAAATGGGTATAAGCCACATCCAAATGAAAAAGAGGGACTACTTTTATTAGCCTAACCATGTTCCACTCTAATACCAATTGACAATAAAGTGAACAATCCTTAACTAATACAGTTGGTCTTGCTTCAGACGGACCATTTTGGTCTGAAGCAATAAGACGGGATTTTGTAACCACTTTACAGTTAGATGTAACCACTATTGAAAACAAGTTGATATAAGCTGTGGTTACATTTTATCAAAAAGTGGCAACATAATCCCGTCTTATTTTTCAGACGGAATTAGTCCGTCTGAAATAAGAATTTGTGTAACTAATAAAATGAGAAACTCTATCCTTTTTTCACTGTGGGACAACACTTGTGGGATTTGAGCACACAACCTACAGCTCAAGTTATCACCAAGGCATCATGCCATAACGCTTTATATGATTATTTCATTTCATAATCATTATTCTCATTTGTGTTTCATATATGTTCATTTAAAACGACACTACCTGTGTTAAACATAAGACGGGTCAAGTACCATACTACTTATGTATATAAGACAAAACTAAAATACATAAATAAAAAAAGTAGTATATTTGTCTTATATACTCAAGTGATATGATATTTGATCGTTTTACTTAAGCTTAAGACGGAGGTATCGTTATCCAGAAGACTTATTGCTTGTGTTTAGCCACAAGGCCCACAACACTTACTAAGCACCTAGCGGCTAGGGCGCTTACCTTCCACTGATGTTAGCAAACTTTGTAATTTAGTTAGAACTTAGAAGTCCCCCATTTGTTACTCTCTTTATCCCACTTTTATTGCCCTACTTTACTTTTCTAGGACTTAAGAAATAGGATAGAATTACTACACTACTTCTTTAATCAAAAACAAAAGAGACAGTATTTTTGTGTATTTTGATGGAGTGAATGATAGTTATAAAAGTTCTAGTAATAGCTGTCAAAATAAAAAGGGATAAATTTTACAGAAAAGAGGACAAAAAAAGTGAAATGGAAGGAGTATATTTTACCATGTGGTATTATTAGTTCGTCCCCACTTAAGATTATTTGCCAAGGTAGCTGCCATTAAAACATTGGAAAATATTCTTTAAAACAATTATCTGATGTATGTTCCTTTTTGTGAAACAATTATATGCAGCAAAACAGCAAAATCGGTTTACTTTTACATACGGACATATCACAATTTACAAGGGTCAAGGTTCGTTTAGCATCAATTAAAACTCAAAAGAGCCTTCTTAACCATTTATACCACCAACTAGGGTTGAAGCTCCCGAGTTCAACAAATCAGAATAGGGCAACCAAAAAAACGCCTACTACACCTGAAACAAAAGTCGACAATAGGCATCGAAGCAGTTTCTTTGCCCTCGATTCTCAACTCCTATTTCTAGAGCTGTAAGGTTGAGTTTACATGTTCAATAAGGTTGCAAGGTACATCAGTACATCACTGTTTCAAATGCTCAAAATAAAATAAATAACCGTCTTTGATGGAAATCAAACGAGGGATCTACGGCAACGAATGAAGAAATCCATACACTTGTTCATTATAAAAACCAAAGGGATGCATTGGCTATACTGCTATAGCATTTACTAATTACTATCAAGCTAAACAAATTGGTGCTAACAATACAATATTTTCGGAGCATGGCTACAGAAAAAAAAAATGAATAGAAAATAGGTAAATCAAAGTGTTACCTATATACATGTATTTTACATGTAAAACAGGCGAATCAAACCTTTTCACGCACTGTAATCAGCATCATAAAATTTATCTTCTGGATAGTAATCAGCTGTCACGGTGTTGCCACCAAATTTTCGGCCTCCGAGCATACTCTTTGCACTAGCACTAGCCACAGTATCCGCATACTCCAGGAACACCTTCAGGGAAAGAAGTCACATTACATTGGAAGAGCCATCAAACTTATTTACTAAATTGTTCCTTGAAATATTTTTTTTATAAAATAATCGCAATATCGCATCACTTAACACAGCATCATATCCAACACATGCAGCAGAAACTAGATTTTCAGATAAACATAGGAAATGCTACACAAGTTGCGTGAAACTTTCTTAACCCATGTGTAGGGCCATCATCTTAAACGGAAAAATTATTCAGGTTTAAATAGTCTGATATTAACAACAAAGTTTAAGAAACCTTGAGAACTCACTCACCAATCACCAAATAGTTCCAACACAAGAACCCGAGTAAACACACGTTCACTCAAATGACAGAGAGACCTCACACACTCAGGTTGACTTCAGCTCTCAACTACAGCACACACCTTTCATAGGAATTCCAGTATAATGCACTTACTGCAGCATAATCCAAAGATGCTTGCATACATCTAACTCATCCTCTTGATGCTCGTCGTTAATTTTCTCTGTACTAGCTAAATACATGCATGTCACCAAAATTGAACCAGCCTAGATCCAAGCAATTTCTTAAGTTTAGTACTCCCTCCATCCCGTTCATGTCATCCACATTGTTTATTTTGGCTCATCCTACAATAATTGGCACCTTCCTATAACTAGTAAAATATAAGGTGAACTTCGTCTACAATCCATGAACAACTCACATAGTGGCAAGGGTAATGTGGCGTCTATACATGTAACTTCTTTACGTCACGGTATGGTAATGATTCATTCTAGCTAATTTAACCAGAAGTTACATAAATGGGATGGAGTTTTCATTCTATAAATTGAATGTTCACAACAGGAAGCCTTGTAAGTTGTAACATAATCAACTATGGATCGCTACCTTTCCAACACCAGGGAGCAGCTCGCCTTCTGTATTTGGCCGGGGAATAATGATATTCACCAATACTCCTAAGCAAACAAAAATAAAGTTACTAGTTAGTTTAAACGTACAGTTTCAGTTAATCGTGTAAATACATGGACAACTTTACACGACAAGACAATGACTCACAGAAAGATCAGAATACTACCTTGACAACTAAAATCAAACTTTACATAATTTCAGGGTTAAAACCTGATAATGACCAACAATGACCACGAGACAACCAAAGCACGAAACAAATAAAAACTCCATGTCAGGCCCCGTGCTAATTCTCGAGTTTCATCAACTGTGTAAAAAGGACAGCTTTACATAACGAGACAATGACTCACAGAAAGATCATATTTCTGCGTTGACTACTGAAAACAAACTTCTTCATAGATTCAAGATTTAGATTCTATAAATGACTAACAAAGACCAATGAGAAAACCAAAAGCATGAAACAAATAAAAACTCCATGTCAGCCACGACACTAAATCATCTACGGGTCTTCGATAAATGGAATAAACGACATAGAAATCGCCAACAAAACAAGTTTACTTGCGAGTTTAATAAGAAGGGCTAAATGGTAGAGTAGAAATTCAGAAATAAAAAAGACTAGCAAAAGATGACTGGTGTCAAATGAACTCACCAAATTTCGCACATTCATCCCTCATATCTTCTAAAATCTCCTCATACTCATTATCATCTCTTAATTCATCAACCGTCACGACCTTGTCAACAGAATATGCAAAAAAAAAACATTGGTGAGCTAACCGGCACGACGTATGGAACCAGCAAATATCTATGCCAATCTTAGATACCTGATTCAAGCAAAGAATTTTAGTTGGAGTAACTGTGGGCCCCATATTGGTAAAAGCCCCTCCAAAAAGATCCAAACCGCCAGCTTGTAAAGCCATTTTCTGCAGGAATAATTAATTCCAATATTAGATTAATTCATCAACAAATGAAACTCAAAATCTAGATGGCAAGACTTATTACCTGCATAGCTACCTGTTGTGCATGTGCCAAGAGATTTTCATGCTCAGCTTTTGCTTGTCCATTGCTGCACAAAAATGCAATTTAAAAGGATTCAAAAAATTGACAACAGTATAGAAACACCCAACTGTCAGTAACAAATTCTGTGAAAACCTATGTTAATCAAACACACCGACACGTGACACGGTGTGTCTTGACCAACATAATGGACACGACACAAAAAGTCAAAAAATCCCTGCAACTTTTTCATAAAGAAAAATCAATAAAAAACATTCAATTAAAAAATAAAAAAGAACCCTATTTAATGTATGTGATAGTCCATTACAAGTTGCGAAAGACTGTTGCTTTAGGTAAGTGAGTAATAAATAAAGAAATATGGAGTATATGAAAAGATGTTGTGTGGAAGAAAAACATGGCATCCTACATTATGACAACATGGCATCCTCAGTTGACCACTATTTGAATATAAAAAGAACCTTATTTGAGAGGAATATATAAACTGGAAGCCCAAACCCATAAAATTTCAAAACCCACAAAAACACATCAAAGCCAAACCCGAATAATAAAAACCCCAGCGCCGTCGCACAAAACACTTCTGCCATAGATGAAGCTGTATAAACTTGCCGACATTGTTCAACAGAAGCGAACTCATTCATAGAGCATAATGCCATGCAAGTTGTTGAAGCCATAGTTGTTAATTTACGATAAAAAAAATAAAGGAACCCAAAGCCTCCATCGTGTCAGTGTCGTGTCCGTCAAGGCCGTGTCAGACATGTGTCACATATCGTGTCAACCACTGTGTCGGGTCCGACACGCCACCTACCTGCCGTGCCGCAGTAACACAGCCAAATCCTTTGATTGTTATTATGTGCACCCATATTTTTAAGGCGGCTAAATTAGACGAATGTCTAAATTCTATTAAAAGATTCTTTTATCTATTCTCTTGCATTTTTAACTAGGTGCTTTAATGTGTCATATGTATATGAACTTATTATAATAATCAACCTGCATAAGAAATTTAAAATGTTTCTTTTACACCCGTGCAACCTTGCACGGATTTAAGCTAGTTTAAACAAACCTGATAGCAGCTCTTCGTACAGTTAAAGTTTTATCTCCCATCTTCAAGCCATTTAATGCATCACACGCAACATCAGTCACTGCTGGATCCTGTGACAAAAACAACTAATCACACAAGACGGCCATACAAATTAACATGAGGCTTCTACAATATTCCTTGGAAAGCCTACATTAACAATAAAATGAAATTGCCGATCTTGGCACATTGAAAGTATGCTTGAATATGTATAGACCTTGGTCATGAGCAAAAAGATACAAGACTAACCTGGTAAACACAAAAACCATAGCCCTTAGAATTTCCTGATTCTCTATCCTTCACAAGATCAAATGCTTTCAAAGGTCTGTAATTAAACAAGTAGCAAACATTAATACAGGCACTCTACCTCATAATAAAGCTGAAAGTAAGAAAAGTATGATAAGTTTGATTAAAATGGACTGTGCACTCGAAATAAGAACACGAAGTTGAAATGGGATTACATATGTACCCAAAAGACTCCAGTAACTCTCTCATCTGTACTTCAGTGAAGTAGTACGGTATTCCACCAACAAAAATTCGGTCAGGTCCTTCCGCTCCAGCCACAGCCCTGACAAGCAAATAAAAAAAACATCACGGTACTGGCAAAAGGAGACTGAAAATATCGCTAACTTCAATTAATAGAAGAGAAAATGACCAAAGGAGTTTGAAAAACACTCAGATACATAACCAACTATTCTCCTTTCATGCAATACGAGCACTGTTGTTTCCATTCAATCAGTGTTAACATAGATGAATGTGAACCATGTGGTGCCATCCATCCCATGTATTTCAAACACCATGCACATAGGACTTACCCTGGTACGATACCCACGGCAGATAGATTGAGATTGGGATTTGGAAGACTTGGTCCAAGGGCTGCTGCTAGAGCAGGATTATAATCAGTAGGTCTCTTCACCCTCACAGAAACCCCCTAAAATGAACAAAAGGTAAATATAAGCTGTTGATTAAATGAGATGCAGTAAGAGCCTAATAACCAATACCATTGATAATATTAATCACTGCATCATACACCACAAGAAACAAGTAGGGATACAACTTGGTCAGGCTGAATAGAACAAATATGTAACTTGTAAAATTTTATACCAAAAGTATCAGCCATGTATAGATTTCCAATGAAAGCCATTATAATATTTTCAAAAGCACAGGAACTGGCAAACAAATCTTATTTTTATAATTTTTGTAAAAGAAAAGAGGAATAAAACTAGAATATGAAATGTGTGTGCTCAATACAAGTCTAATTACTATACAAAAAATGTTCCATAATCCATATAAAACGAAATGGCACTTATATATGGATTATGGAACATCTATTGCTTAAGACTGAAGCAATATGATGCTCCAACAAAAATCAAATTCTCCATCATGTAATCTTCATCAGTCTGCCTATATTTTTTCTTCACTTTCGTATAACAGACAATAATTCAAGTAAGCTCTCGCCGATGACCTCCGCGTAATTACAGGACTCAAAACAGTCCAATTCACTCTAATGCCCAAGCATGAACTAATTCAGAGCTTGATAGAATCTTCTATTACTAGTTCTGAAACGTAAAACTTGAAAGATCTGCAGCATTCTTTTTTTCATCATGCACATCCGTCAAAAGTCATGTTACTCTAATGGATCCTCCATTTCACTCCTACAACGCAAATTATTTCCCTCAGACAAAGGAAATATTTGCAGGGAAAACTAGAACTCTGGGAAGTTTCAGCACTTAGCATTGAGATGATCTTTAAAAAGTGTTTACTTCATATAACTAGAACTCTGGGAGTTTGATTCGAGTCATGTCAAAGGAGGGTCAGGTCATATCGAGTTTGTCAAGTGTTAATCTGGTGGATTAAAATTATGTTGTGGCCGTAGACCTGGTAAACGAGTCAAATGGGACGGTTCGGATTGTTCGGATTTGCAAGAATTCGGACTGGGTCATTACGGGTTCGGGTCAACTTCGGGTTGATTGTCATCAAGTTATTAGGGATAACCACAGTATGTGATAATAAATTTTCCGGTCAGGTTGAATAGGACTGTGTCAATTTGGGTCTCGGGTCAGATTCAGGTCCTCATTTCGGGTTCGGGTCGGGTCAGTTTTACCATGTGTGGGGATATTACAGCAAAAAAAATAGAAAAAAAAATTATATCAGTGAAGAGTGATCAAGATAGATAATTAGAGAAAATTGCCTCAAAGGAAACACCATCCAAGGCCATCGCATTACTAGCTTCTTCGACAGTCCGCATTTCCACAAAGGCAAACTTCTTTTCATGATTGATATACACATTGACAACTGCATCGCCTGCAATAGGAGAATTACACTTAAATTGGAGTTAAAAAGAAACATTATCCATGCAAAAGATAACTTCACATGAATAAACCACATGCAAACAATGAAATCTAACAGACCAGGTCCAGCAGCATTTCCACCAACTGCGGTCATAACCCTGCTGAAGAAAGTTGCAATTGTCTGCACCAATAAGATTAGAAAAGTTCATATGAAGGTGAGAAAAAATAAACATAACTGGGAAAGTAAAACTTCAAGTTAGACAACAATCGCCCATTCTGTCAGAATCATACCACCTTGAAACATGCTCTGTTATTTAATGATTTCGTAAAAAAAACAAAAAAAAAAGGAAAAAAAAAGGTTGTATGCTCAACTAGTTATCATAAGAAAGACAGGCTTCTTGAGGGGAGGCAGTGGGAGTCATCCATATTTCTAGATCAAAAAAGATAGGCTTCATCGACGGAAATCATTTTTGGAGGTTCAGGGTAGTAAAATCACAATGATGAAAAACATATCACCAAGATGAGCGACTGCTAGTTTATAACAGCACATCAATATCCAAGCATCGATACCTTAGCAACTACAGCCAGAAAAGAAGGAAAATAAACCAAAGTTATAAATCAAGGCTTTGTTCTTTTCATCGTTAATTTATGAGCTTATTAATCGGAAGCTTGACTCCCCAACGTGTCAAATATATTTTCACCTTTTTATCCTCTCATTTTTGTCTTTTCTCATCTTGCTTTCTTTCCCTTTGTCTCACCTTTCTACATTACTTTTGTTTACAGACCTCACCCAAGTTTGCTCTTTACCGCTCTTTGTTATTGTTTTTTTCTCTTTGATACTCTCTTTTTACCTTTTAAGTTAAATTGGTGTAGCCCATTCAGTAATATTTCCTTTTGATGGTTAAAGATAGCCAACCCACATTATTTTGCGGCTCGAACTTGGCCATAATTGCGTTGCAACAAAACTTCCCTTACCTTTGTTTTTTCCAAACTTTCTTTTACCCAAAAAAAAAGAAACAGATCTTTATAAAATTCTCTGCTATTTCATCTCAAAGTATAAATCGACATACACAGGGTTAACTAAAAGCACGAAAAATATGAACGCTCAGAACAAATAATGTTATGTACTTAATGTATTCTCAAGTACAGAACCTAATTAAGAAAAAGCATAATATTACAAGCTACCTGCTCATTAGCTGAAGGAGGAAGCCCACCAACATAAACTCGGCGGGCATGCCTAGTAGCCTGCAGAACACACAAAATTGAAAAAAAAAAACTAGAACAAATGCAAACTTGTATAATTAAAAGAACGAAAAAGATATTGCTACAATCAAGCTTACCTGCTGAGTCATCGTGTGTGCAGGCATCATAGAGAGCTAATTTAAACAATAAGAAAGACACACATAAATAAGTATCGCAATATAAAAAACGATACATGTCAACAAAAAAAGAGCAGGCATGAAAATCATTAGTACACACCTGAGTTGATCCCCCACTAAACATATTCTGCAGTAGTCCTGGCACCAGCTGAGGCAGGCCAGACATTGGATCTATATAAATAACAGGTATAATAAGGCAGCGTAACAAAATATATTATCACCTACATTCTGTTACAAAGTAACCACGAGACAGCTTTTTTAGTTAAATAAGAAATATTAGCTACATAACTGCATTTAGAGCATCAGGGGTAAAACCTATGTCATACCTACGTAACAAGACCAATCCCATAAAAAAACAAGAGATAGCTTTCAACATGGAAAAAGCTGATGAACTTTTGAAGCTACCAAGAGATAATAGTTGTCGGTTGAAGGTGGACAAGATCCAGCTAAGCCTTGCACTCAACGTTCTCCTTCAATATAATATCTACAATGCTCCGTGGTAGCACAGTTGGACAAGTAAACCCAATATGCCTTCTTACCCACATGGTAAGTACCAACAAAAACTAGGAACCACACACACAGCCAACAACATGACAACAATTCTCAGTCTCAATAAATTGACCATAGACGTGTGCAAACAAAGCAGCATAATAAAGAAAATGTTACTTTACACACAAATGCATGAGGCGACCTCCAATTCCAATTTAAGATATGTTTGGTTATGCAAACAAGATGTAGAGAAATGAAAGAAAACCTGTTACTGGAGCATTAGAAAGCAAGGGCGCTGCTGGAGGTCCCATGTCAAAGCCACTTGTCCTCTTGCTGCATGTAAACACACAAAATATCATCACAGATTAGAACAGAATCATAGTTTGAGAGAGATAGTACCCCATAAGCAGACTGCAGAAAGAACAACGACGATGATAAACATATAGTAAATACTTCTCATCATTTAAAGAACTTGATTCTACAAGTATGTGCATCCCCTCAATCCATGTCAGAGAAGCTTTTATTGAGGCATCATGTAATGTTGATGAACTTGATGCTAACAAAATTAAATAGTAATGCCTTGAAGGCTTTCGGGCAAAGGGGTTGGATATATGTTGCCTTACAATCTTGCCTCAAATTTGATTCAAAATAAGAAGGTTGTCTCGACTGACCTTAATATGAATATTGATCTAGGAATTACATTGGCGGACGGATTGACACTTCACATCATAAAGTTAAGCAAAGACGGCATAGTTAGCCATTTGGCTTTAGAACTATTTTTCCTCTATCCATCTTATGTAAGACTAACGAATGAGTCTTTAACTCTACTAAAAATTGCAACGTTGAAATGGCCAATCAAACGCAGACAAAGACATAAGAGGGAGAGGGGGTCTACAGTTTCCAGATCCAAGCCATTAATTATTACCTCCAATATACGGTAGCTTAAATATTAAAAAAAATGCATCACTGGGCAAAAAAAAGACAACCCCCTTAATTCAATTATTCCTCAAAAATACAACTTGAGGCTTCATGAACTCAACAGATTGCGAAGACTACTCAACGCCCGTTGAAGCTAAAAGAAACACGTTTTAAAACACTCGAAACAACAGAATCCTGCATCCACTAGGCCGTTCGATACAAGTACAGTCGTAAACACGACAGAGAATGTGAATGCCACCTCCATCTGTAAAGGGACATCTGCTATACTTCAGATTCATCTAGCTAGTAGATCAGCTTGGTATGGTACAGTCTCAAAAACTTCAGACAATTGCCAACGCCCAAAGGAGATATAAACTATCGAGGGAGAGTTTGGTATGGGGGTTTCAGGAAGAGGTAAGGGAATGAAAATTAAGCATTCCCTTTGTTTATGTTTGTTTCACAATATCAATCATTCTCCTTACCCCTTTGATTAACCCAAACTCCTCTACACTCACACCCCCATCCCCCCAAGGGAATGGAATCCCCTTTCCCCCTACGGCTACCAAGTCAGCCATCACCACAACATCTCAACATATCCATTGCCACCCATCAACACTGCCACCATACCGTTAATCAGCTACCAGTACCTCCGGAGCCACAAGAGGTGGGCGACGCCGTCGGCTTTTTTGCCCATCTACTTATACCTGATCCTGATTCCATACCCTTGCCCTTTCGCGAACAAAACGCCCCATGAGTACCGACAAAGAGACAAATGGCACAAAACAGAATAAAACTACTTAACAGAATTTGCTCCTGATACACAGCTCAAAACCAAAGAAAAAAGTTAAATTAATTTTATAAAACCAAAGTTAACTGCACAATGAATTATTTTGAATGGCCTCAGCCTAATGTAATTCAATACGTCCCCTTGAAATAAAATGAACTTCTAATGATATTGGTATACATGTCATGTACGGTCACATTCGGTACATGATATGCAAAGCGAGAAAAATAGAGAAAGTAGCTAGACTTCCCAATGTAAAACTAGAGCTATCAGGAAAGAAGTCATGACCCAATAGCTTGTTAATTTTTTTCAAACAGAAACTGTTTGGTTTTCTAGGATAAAACTTTATTTCATGCTACTTTCAACTAATACGAAATAAATAAAAAATGACAACCAAATAGGTAAGTATCTTTTCCCTTTGGCTTCCATTCATTCTTCCCTAACCACTCAAGTTGGTGGAAGGGAAAAAAGAATCAGCTCTTCTTTCAAATCCATGATGAGGAGGCCTAGTCCTTGTAACACCACCCATTTCATCATTGCCTTGATAAGTGTCATTGCAACAGGCACAGAGGGACGCCAAACATTACCAATAAATAAATAAATAAAGTTGATATAACCAGTAACAAAAGGTAAACTGCGGAACAAAAACTACTCACCTCTTAGTATGACTTGGAGAACGAGAACGAGACCTACCTCTGTGCCTCCTTTCCCTATCACTTGGCCTGCAAACATAGTATATTAATATTCTAATTTACGAAACAGGCAAGTGGCAGTCTGGACCCCACTTCCTCCGCAAAAAAAAAAGATAGAACTGAACGTAACTGCTGTAGAATAGCACAACAGCTAGCAGTGACTAAAAGGAACAGCTTTAGGCTGCTTCCCTGTACAAGGTAAGAAGCATATCTAACATAGTACATACCCACCCAAGTGACAATGACAAAACCAAAATGAAGAATAAAAAGAACTACCTGTCATAGTCACGGCCACCAGAATCTCTTCCCCTTTCATCTCCACCATTTTTGTCTCTATGGTCCCTACGATGATAGTCTCGATCCTTTCGCTTATCTGATTCACGATTGTGCTCCCGATCTCTACTCCTTGGTCCGTCATAATCTAGCTCCCTCGACCTATGCTGTGTACATAACATTTTGTCAATACATCTCTAAAACAATATAAAAAATATCCCGGCCTCAGTAAATACATACTCCATTCATCCCAAATATATTGTCCCATTTAACTTTTGATGATCAACTGATGGCAAGTTCATTATATTTGGAGATACACTGCAAATTTGTCATGTTTGATTTATCAAAATAACCATCATCAAACTATGCTTAAAAAATTACTCACAAATAACTTCTATAGTATTTATGCAAGAATTAAGAAGCAGAAGTTGAAATATCAATACTTTCGGATCTTTTGTTTTCTAGGGTGTCAAGGGTGAATACGTTATATTCTTCCTTGAGGTGCAGACAGAAAGCAAGTTACAGTGAGGTAATGAGGTAAGCTAATTATGAAACTTAGAAACTCATTCCTGAACACAATAATGCAAACACTACGAAAACTGCACTTAAATATCACAGATTTACAGTGGATTTAACTTGATCAAATCTGGGAATCTGACCTACATAGTTAAATCTACTTGAAAACTTAGACAATTACTACAAAATCAAAAAACAAAATTAGAAAAATAATAAGCAAATAACCATCATTAAATTATGCTTAAAAAATTACTCACAAATAACTTCTATAGTATTTATACAAGAATTAAGAAGCAGAAGTTGAAATATCAATACTTTCGGGTCTTTTGTTTTCTAGAGCGTCAAGGGTGAATATATTATATTCTTCCTTAAGTTGCAAACAGAAAGAACAAACACAAAAGTGTAACTATTTCTAGAACTCCCAAAGATAGTAACTTCAATTTACTGTGGGAAAAACGCGGTTAAAGTCAATATTGTTTAATCACCAAAGTCAATAGGGACAACAAAACTGGGCTTAAGGGAGTGTAAATTAATAAACTCAAGGACATTTTTAATGATTCCTGGTCGCCTAGTGATACGCACAATCAACATTAAAAGCAAACACCGCATGAGTAGGTCTTATATGAGACGGTCCGACTTCGAATAATATTCAGACTAAAAAGTGGCTCTAAGATATTCACTAAAATAGCAAGACTTATATGAGACGAACTTACAGTGAGGTAATGAACACAATAATGCGCGCACTACGAAGCTGTACTTAATTATCACAGATTTACAGTGGATAAACTTAATCAAATCTGGGAATCTTATAGTTAAATCTACTTGATAACTTAGAAAATCACCACAAAATCAAAAAAAAAATAGAAAAATAATAAGCAAATAAAAAGCGATATAAATTAAGGTAAAAATGGACCTTGTGACGGGAGCTCCGATCATCGGAACCTCTGCGAGGCGAAGATTGAGCGCGATCGCTACTCATGCTTTCCTATCAATTTTACGAAATAGTAATGTGAATTCGATTTTTGATATTTCCCCCAAATCAAAACCCTAACCCTAGCAGATTCAGCAATGTTTTTAGATGTTGCTCCCTCACTTCTCAGTTATTTTACCGATAATAAGGTACGAGTAATTTTCTTTTGTTATGTTTTACTTTTAATTAAAAGTGGTGCTTTTTCACATACGTATTTTAATCTTTTACCTACGATTTTTACAATTTTACCTTTATTATTTTTAGTCATCCTTATCTCTCAAAATCAATTACCCACTCATTCTCTCCCCATCCATCGACCTACCCCACCCGGCCACCCTCCGGCATACGCTCCTCAGTCGTGGCCACGCACGCCAAAATATCCGTATCAATATATAGTAGGATTAGGGCTGAGCAAATTCTGGTCCGGATCGGAAAAATGGACCGGACCGGATCATTTGGTCTGGACCGAACCCGGACCGATTTATTTAGGTCCGGTCCTCGGTCCACACTTTTTGAAGTTTCGGTTTTCAGTCCGGTCCGGTCCAAGACCGGTTAATTTTGGTCCAGACCGAATGGACCAAAATATAGGTATGTTACGACTATTTGTCATAATTTTATAAAGTACTCATGTTTTTTATCGTCAAAACCAACTTTTTACACTAAATATGGTGGTTATTTATGTTAAAGATACTTTGATCAATTAGTTTATTTAACTTATAAAATAAATTTAAATTATTATATACTTAAAATAAAAAAACTATTAATTTCGGTCCATTTAGGTCTAGGACCGGACCGGACCGAAATTTACGGGTTTGATCCGGTCCAAGACCGAATTGCTTAGGTCCGGTCTTTGGTCCACCAAAATATTTTTTTCGGTCTTTGGTCTGGTCCGATTTTGGACCGATGCTCAACCCTAAATAGGATTATTTAATAAGAATACTCCAAACTATTAGCGTCCTTCTCAAAATACTCTATAGTACATTTTAACTCATATTATACTCATCTATTACCTCCCTCATCTTCTAATAGAATTGCTTATTTTATAGGATTACTAGATTTCATGCTCGTGCGATGCACGGTTCTACATTAATGTCATGTTATTAAGTATTATATAACAGTGAACTTATAAAAATACATTTTTGAAGTTTGATGTTTTAACTTATTACGGATTAACTCTTAAGTACGTTGAAATTACTTTTAACAATATAATACTAACATGAATTAAATTTTCATTTGATTAGTTATTTTATATCTTAATAAAAGAATCCAACAATAAAAGAATCAAATTTTATCACACGCGTTAAATTTGCTTTTAATTTAATTTTTTATGGAAATAATAAAATTAACCAACCTACTTTCACTCTCGTTTAAACTTCTCTCTCAATTTGCCTTGAGATCACTATGATAAAATATAATCTTTAAGAAAACATTATTGATCAATTGATTTAACTTCTATTTTAACCAAATTTTACCAAACTTGGAATTACTCAAGTTCTGATTGATCCATATTATGGCCCGAAAAGAATTAACAATGCCCTTTCGTTCAAATCATTTAATAGGTTTAAATATGTTTTGATTGATAAATGATCTAGGGAACTGAAATTTAAGCTTTGTAGAATAATTCAAATTATTATATTACTTCAATAGTCTATTCTTATTTGTGTTTAGAAGATAATAAAATGACTTTAATATCAATAACAGTTTTTTTTTAACATGTGTGTTTGGGCTCACTCATAACACTATCGATAAAAAAAAGTTACGTAACAATAATATATTTACGTAAAAGATAAAGTTGGATAGGTAAAATAAAATATATTGTTGATCATATTTTCAACATTATTCATGAATCATGATCATTGATTAAATGAAAAAGAGTATATCATTGCATGGCTGTTAAGGACTAAATTGGTCGGTTAGATAATTCTACATAAGTTAAATAGCTCAACAATATAATTAAGACTCATTAGCTTACCCAACTAATTCATCTTTTGTTGCTTTCATCCCTCAAGGAGTATATTAGTTAGTTCAGACTCGTATTTTAGTAGGGGTAGGATTTTTAATTATAACAACCCTATAATTTTATTCCGTCTTTATAATTCTCGTTAGTAACACAATAAAGATGTATCAGCAACAACCAACACGTGAAGAGTAGACTGGATTTAACTTGAGCAAATTGAATACTTCCTATTAAATGAAAATAATTAAAGTTATCAATAAAAATAACAAAAGAATTTTGTCATTAGTAAAAAAATTAGCATGATTTTTTTACGTAGTGTGAGTACAAAACTTGAAACAAACAATATCAATAATATAGAACAATCAACATACAATTCTAATCTGCATTCACAAGAAATCACAATAATATATAATACTCGTAACAAACAACATTAAAAACTTTCACAATGGAGAATCACATAACATGCATCTACAGTGTATGTATTTTTATATGATTGTTTGTCATTGGATATATTTTTCAATGATATAAGTCTACTTTAGTGAAAGATACATAAAAGCATGCAGTAACTTAACATTGTTATAACTATTTTTTTATATGAATTTGATTATTATATAAAACCAATTTATTTAAGGTAGTTTTTAAATATTTTTCAATGATAGAAGTCTATCTATAGTGAAAGATACATCAAAGCATATGGTAACTTAACATTGTTATAACTCTATTTTTTTTAATTAAATTTGATTAATTATATAATCACAATTTATTTAAGATAGTTTAAAAAACTTGATTAATTAAATTAATATTCACCCTCATCGTGTAAAAAGTATCTAATAAACATTTTTGAGAGACCGTTTTTGAAAATATTTTTACTTTCTTTGGGACCCAACATAACATATAATTTATCTTTAAAAATAATCTCATCAAAGATTGATTCTTGTAATGAGACAAAATATGATTGTGATATCATATACTACTATTTATCTATTAAATACTTTTATGATATCATATAACATATTAATTTTTTTTTATAAAAGATAACATATACTACTATTTATTAAATACTTTTATAATTTCTATGTCAAATTGAATCTCACATTAAATTAGTAATTTGATATTTATCTACATTGCACCTCTGTCTCTTTGATTTAGATTTCCACAACTTTACCGAGCCAACTTGTATATTACGGAGTACATTGTCAGTTACACTCGCCTAAGTGTTGGTACTTTGATTTAAATAAAGTAGTTAAAAAAATTTGTGATTAACATGAATCAATAACACATTCAAACAAAACTAAAGGACATATGCATGCATACGTAGATTTACATAAACTACTACTGTGACTTTTGCTAATGATAAAATATGGTTTAAGGGCGGGTAATGAAGGTGTATATATAGAAGAATGTATTTAATTGTATGCTGATTAGGATGTGATAAATTTAATGCTAAAAAATAATTACCATACGTTAATTTGCCAAAATCTCAGCAGTATTTTTTTATTATAGTCTACATACCAATTTTTTAGTTAAAGTTTGAGTTTGGCAAGTAGTAGGATGTAATATATTTCATTAATAATACTAAAGATTGTATTTGGCAAGTAGTAATAATAGTTTAGGTGCTGAAATTTTAGGGAATAAAATATGGAACTATATTAATAGTTTTATTTATGGAACTATATTAATAGTTTTATTTAATATTTTTATTTAAAGATTTCCTACATGATATTTTTTATTATATTCTTTATACCAATTTTTTAATTATAGTTTGGGTTTGGCAAGTAGTAGGATATAATATATTTAATTAATAATACTAAAGATTGTATTTGGCAAGTAGTAGGATGTAATAATAATAATAATTGTAATAATAGTTTAGGTGCTGATATTTTTGGGAATACAATATGGAACTATATTAATAGTTTTATTTAATATTTTTTTATTCAACGATTTCCTACATAATATATTAAGAGTTCCTATAAAGGTGGAACCACTCACGTGCCTCGAAAAAAGCCTCTTTTATATATATATATTGATTTAATAGGAATACTCTAAACTATTAGAGTCCTTCTTAAATTACTACAAACTTTAATTTAACTGGGAATATACCCAATTATAGTACCCTTTGTCATTCAATATAACAGGTGGAAGGGCTACCTCTTTAGACGGTTACCCTTCTTATAACTCTTTTTTTTTCACACTCCATTTACTATCTAAACCTTTATTCTTATTTACTCTACCTCCCTTCTCAAAAACACCATTAAAGACTGTTTGTAAAACTGGAGGTTCTTATTCGAAAAAGAAACTGGAGGTTCACAAGATTCAATATCTGGTCTCAACAATCACAAGAAGACGACTTTGAATTGGATAGTAGCTCGAACCTGATAAAGGCGAGTCAAGTGTTCAACCTAGATAAAACCATCAATTGAGGTGATTGTAGCAATGGTATATTGGTTTTTATTCTTCTCAATTTGGTTAACTGTAAATTGGCTTTTTTCTTAAGAAATGGTAATCTCTTATCTACTAAAAGAATAAGTCTATCTAAAGTTTTCCCTCCAAAATCACCTACACTTTAATAAGGAAATGTATGTCAATTACAATTTTTACATTTTGAGAAGGAAAAAAAATAAGAATTGAAGTTCTACCAATGAACAATCTTAAAGGCCCAAATTTTATTTTGCATTTTAAATAAAATAAGAAACTAAATAATTAAGTGGTCATGGCACCCTTAACGTTTTTAATTTAGAAAACACCCTTTATAAATCAAGTTATATACTAAAAATTAGATTTGTTGATATAAAAAAATCTAATAAAAAAATAATTAGGGTCAATTCTAAAAATATAAAGCAAAATTTGAAAAAATGGATAAAGACAAAACAAATTCATAAGTAAATACTATTTTGACCCTGAAACTCTAAGAATTTAATTAATAATATCTATCAATCAATTATATGAATTAAAAAATGTTAAAATGTTATCATTTATATCATTGCATTTTATTTCATACTACTAATAACATGTTTTAGTGTTCAACATAATAATTTAACACTGTTTAATAATTTTGCTCACTAATATCCTCTCCATAAAATAAAATACGCAATTGCATAATATCTAAATTAGTGATATAATAACAATATTTTTAAACAGAATTAACAATCGTTTTAGTAAAACCGACAATCCTATACTGACTAAAAGTGTCGTACCTTTCCTTTTACCTCTAAATAAAAACCATTACAAATAATAGATTTTATAATTAAACTTCAAATGGAGTTAATACCAGTAATATAATTGTTAAATTATTTATTGATATCTATACAATATTATAAAAAGGCATGTTGAGTAAAATTCTAACCTGCCACGTGGCAAGAAGGTATGGTACTACTGCTACATACTAGATTACTAGCATGCTACGTCTCACACTTTCAGCATATAATAAAACTCTTCCCTTGGCCTTTTGTAAATAAATTATTAAAATGTCAAAAATCAATAGGACTTTAATGCTCTAAATGAATGAATATCAATGCAGCAATCGTTCAACCTTCTTGAACTTAATTATGTTAGTGTAATATCCCGAATAAAATAAATCTTAAGATATACTTATATTAATAGGACTATCATATTTTATAAACTACATGTATATTTATCAGTATAAACGAGATGGCTCTACTTATGAACCTAGGAAGAGTATATGAGTTGGGACTCACATTAAAACTAAGACGTAAAATTCCGGCACACATTTTATTACTCTTTTAGATAACTATCAAAAAGAAAAAGAAGAAAAGTAAAAATATTACACTTAGACACGTACCTGCCATTATGACTCACCAAATGAAGACTATCCTAACCAAAGTTCACAGTGTAGTATGTTACATGGCTACATCATTCATTTTACCATATTAAGGGAAAAAAATGACGAAAAACAAAATATAAGAATAACGAGAGATGGACCCAAAACATAGCAAAAAGGTAGTTATAATAAGCCGCTTCCTATTATCCATAATCTTTATAACCGAGGTATGATTTCGGGATCCTTCGTCGATATAAGTACTTGTTTATATTGTTTTATTTGTAAGTTTTATATAAGATCCGTTATAATACTAGTATGATTTCGGGATCCTTCGTCGTTATAAGTATTTACTTACCGACTTATACACAAACAAAATAGGAGGATAGTATAAGTATCCGTAATTTTTATATTAGAACCATAGATATAATGCTAGTATGATCTCGAGACCCTTCGTCGTTATAATTATTTATTTATCGTCTTATTACGTAAATGAATAGGAGGATAGTACGTATAAGAAGTTGCTCATATTATTGTCACCGTAAGTTTTGTATTAGAACCGTTATAATGCTAATATAATTTTGAACCCTTATAGCCGAAATAAAATGATAGTATCCGTATTGAGTTTAAAATTGTTTATAGCAATTGGACTGAGAAGTTTATATTACTGACGTTATGCTGCTCACCTGTATAATGATGTAAAAGACACAATTAGAATAACTTGGAACAAATAGTACGTGTTACTGTTAACTGGTTATGCCCTCCTCCCAACTTAATGAATAATTTCACTATCTATAATGAAAACAAATTTAGAAAATAATATACATACGATTATACGAGAATGAAAAGGGCTAAATAGCCTAATTATATACTCCTAGTATGTACATAGGAGAAGAAATAGGAAGGGACAAAAAGTGAAATAAATAAGACATCAAAGCACAGTAGATAAGAGACATGTTTTACTATTAAAATGAGATGACATTATACTAACTGTTATAATATTTTAATTGTTGAATTCATATTATTGTCATTTTATCGGTTGCATATTATATTAACGTCTTAGATGTTATAATGTTTGCCATAATGTCATGTTGGTACTGTTGTCACAATGCATAATTGGCCAATTGTAGCATTCGGGATACGATTATTGGATAGAGATGACATTATTTTGTAACCTGTGTACACGGAAGGGGGCGCGGCTCCATGTGAACTATGGTTCTGTTATCCGACAATAGCCGAGGTGGGTCTTAGACCTGAGGTTCTTATCCTGTGTACATGGAGGTGGGTCTTAGACCTGAGGGAGTATGTATCTCCGTAATGTCTCTCTTGTTCGGTAATGGTAGACCGACACTAATGTGATATGAATATGTGTTCTTATGAAAATAAGAAATGATATAATAATTGGAAACCTGACTCGTTGGCAGGAAATACTATATGATGGTAAGTTATTATACTCGGGTAATTTATTGTACTCGCTGACGTGATATTAATGAGGAGAATGTTAATGAATAATGAAAATGACATAAGGTCGGTGGAGGCAACCGAGGTCATACTCAGCCTGTGGTTGGCTGATCCCGTTATGTTTATATATTTTCAGGTACAAGTATCAGGGGGGTCAAGAGTGAGAAAATCCATAAAGAAGACGAGATTTATAAGATGTTTAATTAAATAAATAGAGTTTGTAGTTTTAGTTTTATAAGTGTATTTATTTTATTGTATAAGCCTTGTATTTTCCGGAGGGAAAATACGGCGGTGACGCCCTGTAATTCCGCTGCTGTCTATTATTAATATAAAGAGCTATTTTGAGCTACCTGCCTGTTTTTCGGGGCGTTACAGATAGTCCATTTTATTTCCTTTAGTTATTCATTTTCTCTTCATCTCCTTCTTAAGTACAAAAAATTGAGTTTTAATTACAGAGTATTAATTGCTTTGTTGTAGTAGTATTTAAACTCTTTCCATAGATTTGAGGTTGATATCACCATAGAAAAATTACTTCTCAATACTCAAAATTGTTGTCACTAATTTGTTTCCTTTCTAATTTTAAGAATTTTGTTGAAATATATTTACTTGTGTTTTCTGACATCTTTTCTTTCTTTTTAAGTTTGTAGGATTCATCGGTCTATTATTTATATAGCATCGGTTGCCGGTAACGTCATAAGATGGATGAGAAATGGTCAAAACATTAGTTAAATATTCGTTTGTCTCTGGAGTTTTTGATATATTTGTGTTCTAGTATGAATATTTTAATTGTTTGGTTGTTCTCTAAATATTTCATTGTTGGATTCATCATCAAAGTTCATTCGATATTTGTTCTAGAGAGTAATCCTTTTGTTTTTGTTTTATTCCTTTCCAGGAGGTAGCAAGTAATAACAACTAGGGAACAAGTTTAAAGAAAGATGGAACATAGCCTCCAGATGAACTACTCCGTGTGAAATATGAGTAACCGAGTAGGTTATAAGATAAGGAAGAAATTGTGTCCACAAGGCCAAAAACAAGTTTGAACCCTCATGTATTGTTATATTTTGTTGTTATTGTTAGCCCAATTTCTACTGTGCGACCGTCTTATGTGCGCCGAGAAAAGTGTGATCATTTTGGATAAATAGTTACCACTTTTGCTTACCACTTTACATGACTAAAAAATGACCATTTTCTTAAAGTGGTCACTATTTACTAATTTACCTTAAATGGTTACTAATTACCAAAAAAATGGTCACATTTTGCCAATTTACACCGGAAAAAGAGTCGTACACTAGAATTACCGGTTTGTTAATTTGTATTTCACTTCAATGTTGCGCTAATTTGTTGTTTACATGTCCTATATTTCTCAATTCGATCAGTGGCCACGGACCACATTAGTGTTTTCGTGGTCTTTTATCGATCATACTCCATATGTGGATACCCTAAGAAATTTTGTACATAAGGCTTTGCAGAACAACTAAAAAGTTAACGAACTTGGTTTGGATTCAAACGAGCGAGAGTGTTCTCGTACTCAACTTTTTTGTGAACATTTGCATTCACTAATTTAATTTATAAAAATATTTCTATATGAGTAGCAATAGTTGTGGTTGAAGGTTAACCAACATAATATGAGTATAATTTATATTTACAAAATCTTCACATTTAAATCTCAAAACATCAACATATATGTCATTGAAAAACCTATATCATAAAGAGTTAGCGTATTTGACGACAATTTTGTTAAGGGGTATATAAGATGATTCCAAGAACGGAAAGGCACTACAAGAAATCCGGGAATTAAAGAGGTATCATATTAAAACTAATAAAATATTTATTGCAACGTACCTCATTTCAATTTAGAATCGAGTACTAGACTTGTAGGCTTGTAATATCGTGTTTAGGTTCTACTTTAAGAGAATTTAAATAGAATCGTCAAATCCTATACAATTAAATCATACTAGAATCTAACTCGGTCACTTTTAGGATCGTAAATTACGATTTTATGATCAAAATCACAATTTTAAGAAGTATACTAGTACTAAACATTAGACAACTATGAGATTTATATAGAATAGTCACAAGGTGATTTCCGTGCTATTTTAATGACTATGAAACTATAAAAAAAATTACAGTTTAGAAAGCAAAATAGTTCCGTGTATTACACGGGTAACAGAACTAGTTCTTATCTAAAAAACCGCGCATTCGCGCGGGATTGATACTAGTTCTTCATTAATTGAGGTGGATGAATACATGGTATATTGGTTAATATGAGCTGCTGATTGAAAATTTGAGTATCAATGTTTGTCTAATCAAGTCATTGCCAAACTACTTATATCGAAAAACTGGAGACCAATATATATTCTTTTCCACAAATTGCATAAAGACCACACTTTCAGACGGTGCCAATCATCTCCTAAAAATGCCATTAAAGGCTCTTCTCAATCTGTACTCTCTTTGTGCTTTCCGTATTTGACTGTGTGTCGCTAGTTAGTATATACCCAAGTAATGATTTTTATTCGGTTACCTAAAAGATAGGATGATAATTTTGATTTTTATGATTTTTTGATGTACAGATTCGACAAAGACGAGAATCAATTGAAAGAGGCGAAACATTTGTTTTAAGATGTATAGAATATAGATGCCAGTTTTACAGATTTGATTTTTCATTGTTGCCGTATTTTGCAGTGTGTTGCTGGTATAGTCAAGCTCATAATTGAAGATAACAAAAATTAAAATGGAGGAAATATAAATTAAGGTTGAAGTTGATCAAGATGAAAATGGAGAGAGAGAGGGGAAGTTTCAGTATGCCAGAGGAGGAAGATGAATTAAATTTAGGAAGGAGTAAAGTGGGCCTATTAATTGACTTAACCTGCTCCTCCAGGTTATAAAATACCATTATTTAATAAAAATATTCCAAACTATTAGCGTCCTTCTCAAAATACTCTAGAATACATTTTAACTCATATTATACTCCTCTATTACCTCCCTCATCTTCTAATAGAATGCTTATTTTATAACCTGACAAATTTCTACAAGATTGGTACAAAAGATTATTCAAACTTGAGATGGAATCAAGACAACCAAGGAAATCATAGTGGAAACAATTTCAATGGAAATCAAAGGCAAAACTCAACCAACAAGGCCTGAACAAATTTAATAGCAACCAAAGACAAAATTTCAAATTCAAACCATCTAACAATCAAAATACTGACTCAAACTTCAGCCAAAAAGCATGTCATCCCAAAGTCAAGACAAACAAGGGGGAATTATTCATGACGTATTACAAGTTCTTCTCAAGGGTAAAAAAGAAGGTATTAAGGCTACCCAAAATCTTGAGACAAAAGTGATAAAAGATAAAGAGGAGTCGTTGAAGGAGAAAGAAGTGAATAATGCTAGGTTTGCCCATCTGAAAACACAACTCGCTTAAATAGCCTCAACTATCTCCCGAAATCAAGCTGGAGCTCCAATAGACTTCTCTCCCAAACTGTTCCACCTCCAAAGGAGAATGCTAGTGCGATGACACTAAGAAGAGGAAAAGAGTTAGAGGTGCACTGACGCGTGCCTTTCATATGCATTTATTCTCTTATTTGTCATGCATTATTATGCTTATTATGTGGCGTTTAGTTATTATTTTCTCCTTTATTTGTTACTTTGGGTATGTTGTGTGACTTACGCAGGTTTTGAGTCCAAATATACTTATTCAAGCTAAATCTCGTCAACAAGGTGAGATGAGCTCATGTTCCTAGTCTTGATGCAAATGGAGCTTAAATCATTCTTGTAGAGTCCGTAGTGAAGTAAGGAAGCTTACCGAGCTAAAGAAGAGGTTAACATTACTAGTCCCCACTTTTAAGAGCCATATATGGAGATTTACAAATGAAAATCTAGTGATTAAAATTGGATCACAAATTCTTATTTCAGACCGAGGTATCCGTCTTAAGCTTAAGACGGATACCATATTCTCTCACAAAATACCCATCAAGGGTGAGTGGAGAGCACATGGGGGGAGCTCACCTTGTCCCCTCTACCCATTTCCTCTCACAAAATACCCGTTGTAAGATCCGACCCGTCTTAAGCAAGACCTACTGAAATTGGATATGAAAGATTATCCTCTTAGCTTTCCAACGCCATCAAAATTGGTTGATTAGACCAAGTAACGTAGAAATGACGCTTTTGAGTTTTAGTGCACGTTGCAGGAAATGCGCGACGTGAGTTATTAGTCGATTGACTTGTCTTAGTGGTCGATCAACTGGGGTCCTATGGTCAATCGACTGACGTGGCGTTTAGCATCAAACAAAATTTATTAGAAGACTAGCAAGGAGGCAAGCCAAGGTCGGTCCACGAAACGGTGGGTATCTAATATGCAAATCTAAACTAGTTGTGCTCAAGGGGTTGTCACGGATTAAGATTGAAATAAAACTAAGCTAAAGTATAAAGTAAATGAAGTGAATGCAAACTAAACTAGAGCTAGTATGGATAGAATAAAGTGAATAAAAATCAAACAAAGGTAGCTAGGGTCAATGGGTTCATATTGGTAACTAGAGGGTCTATTAGTCGAGTGAAAGTCATTTGGGTTTTATTTGGCAAGTGGGGTTGAAACTCTCAATCTTAAAACCTCACCATAGAACAACATTACCTAGATCTCTCGTACACTAGGTCCGTATACCAACGAACAAGTAAGTTCTAGATATATTGAGACTCTTGATCTTACAAGCATGCATAACAAGTGAAGAAATGAGCAAGTAGTCACATAAGCATCTTATCGAACATGTGGAGTGCAAATGTTGAAAATAAGGCTATCAACCAACAATCATCGTATAAACTAATCATCGTATCTAAACTAATAGACCCTCACACACTAATCCTATAAACTACACCACTCACACATTAACATGAGGAATATGGTAACAACAACAATCATCGTATCTAAACTAAGCATGAGAATTTGAGGCAAGTAAAAAAGAAACTTAGACCGTCGTGATCCAATACAAAGTGAAAGCAATAAATGAGCAATAAAGAGAGGAGGCTTGATTCTAGAGAAAGATTTGTCACTAATTGCATATACGTGATCCGATACAAAGTGATCCGGTCTTCAAAAAGCATATACGCACCAACAAACTGCATCTTTTAGACCGTGGTATGCCCACAGACCGGCGTGCAAGTGGTATGTCCACATAAATCAGACCAGACTCAATTTTTTTACTAGGGCCAAGACCCAAAAATATTATCCCGCGACTGCACCTTAAATGACCCGTTTATTAAGGGTTGAAACGCGACTAGAGCGGGTCGACCCGTAAAGTAAATAATAAATAAATAATTTTATTAAAATATTTGTATGTATATATTATATTTGAAATAATAGTTAATTTTTTCTAGTTTTACTACTTAAAATTACACACTATTAAAAAAATCAATTTTATATATCTTTTAATAATAAAATAATCATTAAAATAACTAAATTTTTATAATTGTTTCTATATAATAAATGTAAACATTGAAAATGATTAAATATTAATATTAAATATGTTTTAATTATTTTTAAAAATACCTTTTCAATTTTAAGAACGTTAAAAAAAAGAGTTAGCAATATTTTTTTAAACTGTATGTGACCCTAACCCGACCTGTAACCTGTATGACCCAACTCGTATGACATGACCCAAAACCTAACCTACCCGACAAATCTGCGTATAGTGTATGAACCTAAAAAACTAACCAAGTTTAATTAAATTTATCACTGATAAATTTTAATTTAACTGATATACTTAGTTTTGTGAAGTTATTCCGATTGAATTTGTAATTGAGAGATACTACGTATATTGCATTATTATTCAAAAAAAAAAAATCTTTAACAACCCCAATTTGTGTCTTACTCTTACGTGATTATTGAGGTGCTCTCTCGATTATAGGATGAGCAAGTTGCAAAGATCTGGTTCGCAAGTGATACAAATTTTTTTTTTCAGCGATTTTAAAAGTGTATGATGTACTTATGACATTAGAATTAGCGGTCTAGTATAGGCTTTGTCAAAATTATTCTCCACTTCTGATTTAGAATTAACGGTGCTCGAAATGCATGTCCTTAGCTGAACAATTGAAAGCTCGGGTCCTTAACTTAAAAAAATCCTAAAGTTTAGGTCCCTATACTACTTAACTCAATTCGTTTTTGATTGTACATATCCTTTGTAACTTGTAAGTGACTATGTGTAGTATAACGTTGTATTAGTGAATTGTTCTTCACTTTCAAAAAGTAAACATAAAAGAATTACCCTTTACATCATGGCATAGTCCTAATTCGGCTGGTTTTGTCATAAGTTCAATAATTGAAATCAATGAAAATAGCAACCATGGTGGTTTGTGCCTCTTTGTTTGATGTAGATATTTTTGTAGTTAAGATAAGATATTTGAGCACAGAATATTGTGTTAAGCCACTTAAGATAAAGTCACAAGAGAACCGAAAGCAATGGACAAAGAAAGGGACTACTGAAGATGGAGACATTTTTTTGGACTAAACATACAAAAGGATTGGATAAGGCAATAGCCGTTTCCATTGTTTTTTTAAAACAAACGTCACTTTTTATTGTTTACTACGTACTTCGTATTATTTATCTCGGAGTGAGATATTTACATGACATGTTGAGTACCGACGGACTAATTGGGTTCCATAGGATCTCATTTAAGACAGATATTTAAGACGGGTTAAATAGTATAGATACAAAAAGAAAACTTCTAATAATTAGCAAATTAATTATTTTATTTAACCAAGTGGAATAATACTTTGCTCGTTTTTATCTTAAGACGGATATACCCATACTATGAGAGACCAATTGTTTGGGTTGTTAGAGAATTTTTTTAAGGGATGGAGGGAGTACGGATTAGTTCTCCATAGACAATAGTTGGTCAAGGTTAGTCACCCTTGAAAAAAAAGAGTGTCATGTTCTTTTCAACTTAATTTCAGCTCTTCTTCAGCTTAGTTCATCTTACTTTAGTTCAGCTAGTCCCACTTTAATTTAGCTTAACTCTATTAATTCCGTTTCACAAATGAGAATTTGTGACGAACCGACTCGTCACAAGCTTGCCACGGGTCAAATCCCCCTCACAAAAAGCAAGTGGGAGGCAAGTAGGGTGCAAATAAACCCCCCACTATTCCGTTCAGCTCACTTCATTTTAGTACAACTTCATTCAATTTGGTTTAATTCATTTCAGCTCGTTAAATTCAGCTATATTAAATTCAGCGACGTGATGTGTGTGTTGATTTGACATGGTCTTCCCCTTTGACTCAGACTGGGATGTCCGATTTTGTGCCGGGACGGGTTGTCGCTAGAGTAGGCGGTGGGCCGTGCAGTGCCGGCCCGCGCCCCGGCCCGTCGTGCCAGCCCCAAATTTTGGCCCGGTCCAGGCCCGGTCCGTCGGCGCACTGGACCGTGCCGACGTGCCGTGCCGGCCCGACCACTTCTACCCGCTGCCGCAGCCCGACCATTGGCCCGGGTAAATCGGGCACGTGCCGTGCCTGGCCCGTGGGCTCGGTCGTGCCTGACCCGGGCCGACCCAATGTAATTTTTTTAAAAAAAAAAATAAATTTTGATTTTTTAATAAATAAATTATGAATAATGAATAAGAAATATTAATAATGATTTAAAAATATATAATTTATTAGTTACTTAATTAATAATGTATAATCAACTATATATTAATGTAATTAATTATAAATATTAACGTAATTAATTATAAATTCGAATAAAACCCCGTGCTTGGACCGTGCCGCCGTGTCAGGCCCGCCGTGCCTATCGCGGGCCGTGCCACCCCGTGCCTATCGCGGGCCGTGCCACCCCGTGCCCGTGTCGGGCCGTGCCTTGCCACGGGGATTTCTCTATTAGTCGCGTCGTGGCCCGCCTCCCTACCCGTCGTGCCGGACCCGTGTCGGCCCGAACTTTCGCTCGGGCTCGTGCCGTGTTGAGCCGGATTCGTGTCGGACCCGTGCCGCCCGTCGTGCATTTGTCCCGACTGCCAACTCTAGTTGTCGCTGATCCTGCTCAGCGCAAATGTGCTAAGTATGGGGATTTATGCGCGGCTGCTGGCTATGGTTTCCTACCCTTCTCTTTCTCTTCGCTTGGAGAGCTGGACTCGGATGCTGTTGACTTGCTCAAGCGAATCCAGAAATTCTCGGTATCGCAGGATGTTGGGGCTCGGGTGGCCGCTTATATTTTTTACTAGACTTAGCTTTGATGTAGCTAAAGAGGTGGGGGCCCAGATTGTCTCTCAGCTCCCCACCAACTTCATGTAAACTTTTCATTTTATTTTAATAAAAGCTGCGCGCATAATAATGAAAAAATAAAATAATAATAATAATAATAATTAGCTAAATATGAAAAAGAATAGAGAAATAAATAAAATTTCGCAAGACAACCAAAATATAGTATAATGTTTAATAGTTAATGCAGTTCAAACTGGTACACTAATAGTTAATACGATTCAAACTTAGAGGTTGTTTGGTTGCCATCTTAATTCATGGGAAGTAGAAATTCCCATGAATTGATAAAATTGGATGTTGTTTGGTTGCCCAATTCATGGGAAATAGAACTTCCCAAGGAAGTCTAAATCCTACATAATGTAGGAAGTCACTTACCTAGCCCCCCTAGGTAAGTGCAACTTCCCACATGAATTCACTTCCCACATGACAACCAAACAATTTTATGCAATTCACATGAATTGCAACTTCATCTGAATTCCATCTTCCCATGTTCAACCAAACAATCCCTTATTCAATTCCAAAATATTTATAGTACCTCATTAGCATCAATAACAACATTTAATTTTGCAAATGGTCTCCTCTCATATGTTCTATCCATTCATCATATTCACTCATCCTCAATTCCTTATATATCATAAATCGTCATATTTCTTTAGCTATCTTCTTTCGCATTTGGTCATGAGTTTGTTGTGATCTTTATCATCCATGTTTATACATGTTCTTTCTTGACTATCTACATGTTCTATGACCAAGTTTTTTGCATTCGAACGAAACGATAAGTGACATTTGATATTTTTGTGATCCGATGCATATTATATAGCACTTTCCACCTATGTTTCAATTAACCAAAAGACATTTTTCAACTTATTTGTAAAGGTTGGGAATGAACAATTTTGTGAAAAAAGTGTTTAGGGCAGAGTCATACAAATGTTAGTTAAAATTTTGCTTTTTTATTAATCCAAATTATTGTGTAAATGAAAATTATCATGGTACCTACAAATAGGGGTGGGCACCGGTCCAAAACCGGACCGGACCGGACCGGAACCGGAATTGATAAAAAATCGGGACCGGGACCGGACCGGATTACAAAAATTCCGGTCCGGGACCGGACCGGAAAAATTCCGGTCCAAGATCGGACCGGACCGGCTGGACCGGAATTTAGACTATATGCCCACTTTTTTCTAATTCCGGTCCAAAAATTCCGGTCCAATGGACCGGATCGGACCGGTTAGACCGGAATAAAAAAAAATTATAGAAAAAAAATCAAATATTAATAATTCCGGTCTTTCCGGTCCAATCCGGTCCAATCCGGAAAATACCGGTCCGAGACCGGACCGGACCGGAAACCGGAATCTTAAAAAATGATGGAGCGGAGACCGGACCAGAATTTTTTTTTCCGGTTCCGGTCCAGTCGATTCCGGTCCGGACCGGTCCATTTTTCCAGTTCGGACCGGATTTTGCCCACCCCTACCTACAAATAGTTACTCCCTCTGTCCCGGTCATTTGTTTACCTTTGCTTTTGGCAAAATTATTAAGGAAATGGTAGGGGACCATTTGTAGTGGTCCTTGGTGGATGACAAGTGGACAATAGTCCCATTGACACATCAAATTACTCATAGAAAACATTCTCAGTATAGAAAGGTAAACAAATGAATGAGACACCCTAAAATGGAAATGGTAAACAAATGACCGGGACGGAGGGAGTACATAATATACGTAACTAGTTATTACTACTAGTACTATCTTCCATAAATAGAATGAAAGTCATTAAAATCATGTGATTGGTTCCTTAAAAGCAACATCTATAACCCCTCTACTCCCACTATTTATGAAACACATTTAATTTCAAGCTTAAATATGAGAATTCTAAAAGAAAAATTAACAATGAAGCTTTTATTTTTTTTATGAAATATTTTTAATAATTTAACATACTAGCTCTTAATATTTGGAAACTTATGAATTTACATGAATAGAATTTTTTTTTTTTATAAAATAAATTCAATTAGATGTAATATAACAATAGTCATTAGATAATTATAGTTTTAATTACAGAAATTACCAAGTAATGAACTTATTATTAAACCTACTAGTTTATGAATTACACATCAGAGGTAGTACATCTGATTTATATAATTTCTGAGTTTTATGATAAATTTTTTAAGGTTTTATTTTAAAGAATTTGAGTTTTTACTATAAAGTTTTTGAGCATGTTTACTTAAATATTAAGCTAAAAAAATACAACATTACTCAAAATCTATACTTATAAATTAAATTAATTTTGAGTTTTTTCATTAAAAAATTATTATATATCTTGTAAATTGTACGTACTCGAAAAATATACATGTAAGCTCAAAAACTAAAAGGGTATGAGCCATGAGGTAATATATCCGCTGCGTAATTATTTTCCCGAAAAAGAAGTGGCGAATTCTATTACTTAAGACGGAGATATCTGTCTTATGCTTAAGGATGGTCAAATATCAGCCTACGTGGGCATATATGACAAACCTTTTTAGGTATATTTAACCGTTCTTAAACTTAAGTATCCCAATCTTTTGTCAAGACATGCAAAAGATCCAAATTGGCGCATAAATCATCCTACCAAATCCAACAGTCTTAAGATGAGTACTATTAATTCAAAACTTAAGACGGGTTAAGTATTATCAAGTGGTGGTAATAAAGACAAATTTTTTTGATATATTCTAGGCAATAAATGAGATGATTTAATATGTATTTTTTTGATTTAGAGCATGTTTGACCTTACTTATGAAAAAGAATTTTTCCTTTTGTAAAGGAGTTTTTATAAAAGCTACTTTTTGACAAAATTGTTGGTGTTTGGCCAAGTTTTTTGAAAAACTGTTTTTATTAATTTTGTCATGTTTGGCCTAACTAGTTTCTAATAAGATTTTTTTATTATGTTTTCTAGTCTTTATATCACACACTCGACAACTATTTTATAGTTGTAATCTGACCCAAATATTATACTTCAATTTTTTCTGAGAAAGTTGTGTAATTACTCGACTTTTATGGTAAATCTACTTTATTACCCTTTTGCTAAGTATTTTTTTAAAAAAAATTACAACAAAACTAATCAATTTATGGTCGAACAAGCGAATAAAGTTTCAATGTGAAATATCCAACAAGTGGAAATTGTTATAGAATACAACCTCATCCTCTGATAAAAAAAATCTAATATCAAAATGATCATCTACTCATAAGGGAAGTAGCAATGTTATTACGAACAATAGCCATGTCATTATCATCTGCATCTTCAATAATCTCATTCGATTGACCTTCTCTATCAGTGCCCTCATCTACATCATCTTCCTCTTCTACATTAGGCATATAGTCAGGGTCTTCATCACACTTGTCAAACTCTTCATCCCTAAGTGCATTTTTTCTAATATAATTATGTAGTGCCATAGTTACAACTATTTTACATTGTGTTGAAAATTTATAACTAGGGATGTTAAACAGTATTCTCCATCTATTTTTCCAAACGCCAAATGATCTTTCTATGACGTTTCTAAGAGACGCATGTGCATAATTAAATACTTCAAAGTATCCCGTTGGAGGCTGAGTTGAACGCCTATACTCAGGAAGATGATAGCGTATATTCTTTCCTTTAAAAGGTGCCAAATAGCCTTTCATATTCGAGTACCCCGCATCAACCAAATAATATTTGCCTGTAAAAATGTTAGTTTAAGTATAAAAATTAGCTAAAAAATTTATAGCTACGTGAAAAATAAAGTCTTTCTACGTACCTTGTGGGGGATGTGGGAATATATTTTTCCCTCGTAACTTTCTTTGTGTTTCAGTGAGGATGCGAGAATCATGAGCAGATCCTTCCCATCCGGCTTCAACGAAAGTGAATAACATGTCAAAATTGCAAAATGCCATGACATTTTGTGTTGCATAACGTTTTCTACCGATATAAGGGATCTCATCCTCCTTAGGAATAATCACTGCATGAACGTGAGTACCATCTATAGCACCTATACACCCTTGAAAATGAGGCCAAAATTTATAATCTTTTCGAATCTTACTAGGAATTTCTTTAAAACGGCAATCTGGTGGTCTTATGATGTCTCTAGAAAAAGCCACCAAAGATGATAGAACCTCATTAAATTTCCTGCTAATTGTTTCTCCTGAATGCTTGAACCTCGTTTGAAGAGTACGATTGGAATGATTATGTGCACAAATGACCAGAAATATTAAAAGTGCTTCTTCTGCACGCATCTCTCTAGTTGGATGCTACTCGTAATTAACTACTAATAAGTTGGCTAACTTGATAAAGACATGTGATTCCATCCTAAATGTCCTGTAACTTTCACCCGGTGTATTTAGCACTTCGATCACAAACTGCCATCCTGAACAAATTGATGTTCTCACCTTTTGCTTTGAAAGATATTTAGCATAATATTCAATGCACACTATCAATCCTAAGGCAACAAGCACATATATTTTCAGTTTTTCACAAGTTTGATGTCGAAGTAACACTTCCATCTCCATATCTATTACTTTATTTTCTATCTCATCCTCACTTATTGAATCTGACTCGATGTGTTCCTCGGTATTACAAATATCCATCTCATTCACTCCACCGTCAATTACATCATCAACATCAACAGGAAGACCATCAACATACTATAAGAAGAGAAAATAAATAAACTAAGATATATTATATGATTACAAATAAATCAAAAATTTCATACTTATTTAAATGTCATAACCAGTGAGTTCAAATTAAACAACTTAAGACTATCATAGCTAAAGTGACTTCAAATTAAACAACTTAAGACTACTATAACTAAAGTGAGTTTAAATTAAACAACTTAAGAGTAAAATAACGAAAATGACCAACATGATATAAAATACAAACAAAGTTTAGCGTCGAGAAGTGTGACTTTTCTCTCTTTTGAGCTCCTCTTCCAGCCAATTAACTCGAATATCATCTTCTTCCAGCGCAATAAAAATTTCTCTATACTCACGTTTAACAAATAAACGTGTACCCAACATAAATAGCTCACTTTTAGGCTCAATTGATGTAATTTTTTTTAACAAAGCTATGCACTCAGCAATACTATATCCGGAATGATCACTCATTTTGGTATTCGTAACTGTAGTCTCCATCACACTACATATTCGATCCAACTGACTTTGCATCAACAAGACAATACTTAGTTTTGATTTCTTGCCCTTACCTTTCCCCTCATTTTGTGTCTTTTCCTTTCTTTTCTTTTCATTTAGTTGCTTTTTTTTCAAAGTCGAATCAATATCTACTTCAATGTTCTCCAAATCATCATTTTTCTCATCAACAACGAGCTTATCATTAAATTCGTCATTAGGTTCATCATATTCTTCATCATAGTCAGTCTCATTAACAACATATGGATTGAAAGAATCATTCCCAGTTGCAAATGTTTTAGAGAACATTATTTCCATTTCTGTCAAATTCTCTACACCACCATATCGAAAATTAGCTACTTCAGGATTAACCTGCAATTTTTTAGAATAAAAGTTTTAAGTTTATAATTATATATTAAAACATGATATTGAATATTCATAGTACTTAAATGTTGTAACGAACCTTTATCTTTTCATCCCACCATATATCATCAGCGTCAATGGTTCCTTTTTCGTGATCCCATCCTAGACCAGTCTCGGGACCAATTAACTGAATCCATGTCTTATAATAAGTTTTTAAAGATTCCCATTTATTCTTAAGTTGCTTATAGTCGTACCTTCGTCTAGTTTTAAGCTGAAATTTTCTCACCACATTCTCCCATCCTACTCTATTGAAGTGTGTATTAGGCCTATTTCCAACATGAACCTCTTCGGCGCATATTTGACAAAATATCTTTGTTGTTAATCGATCCCAGTTTGCCTTCTCTTTTTTTGTAACAAAATTTGAAGGATCAGTAGACCGTACTCGAGGTTGACTTTTCATTATCTTTGGATGACAAATCTAGCAATTGAAACTCACAATCATATTTAAGATAAAAATACGAAGATAACATATTATAGTTTAAAACTCCATAAATCACGAACCTGATCATTAATACAAGAATTTAATAATCCAGTCATAGATTGGGAGGCAGAAAAATCATATACGCCATAATCAACAGATTGTTTCGCCTAAAATGTAAATTTTATTTAAGAAACAAGAGATTATTTCAACCACACTTTGCAAAATAAATGGTAACTATAATATGAGGAGACTTACCATAGCTGATGGTGCTCTAGGAGTAACTCTGACATTGGGGTCAGTATTGTTGTTAGTGATGTTCTCTGTTGAATAAGGAGTTGGAGCAAATCTTCGATGCATTTCGTTTTTCCTGCCAAAAAAAACTTTGCATCATAGGACGCAAAAAAAAATTCATCAATGTTATTGCCATAAAAATTTTCACCAATTATTGTTTAAAACTTTCTTAACTTAAGACGGTGTTCTCTCACACCCAATTGAAATAAGGTGAAAATGAAAAGAAATTGTAAGAGACCTTCAGTTAAGACGATCTTAAACAAGACTAACTGCAAACTCGTTTTAAGACCATCTCAAGTTAAGACCTGTCATAAACGTTTTTTATATTCCGGTGTAAATTAGCTCGTCA
This sequence comes from Heliosperma pusillum, assembly GCA_022085475.1. Classification (NCBI taxonomy): domain Eukaryota; kingdom Viridiplantae; phylum Streptophyta; class Magnoliopsida; order Caryophyllales; family Caryophyllaceae; genus Heliosperma; species Heliosperma pusillum. Next base: position 29,573 of record JAIUZE010009373.1, on the reverse strand, counting down.
AACCCTGTAACTGCATCAACCTAGTGAAATCTATAGCTATCATAAACCTTTTTATTTCATGCTATCAAGTATCATGCATCATGCATCATGCATTAAAATTCAAATAAACGCAAGTTATGCAACTGGTATTCAAGTTCACACAATAACAATTTGCTTTAAGGGAAACAAGAACTATACACTAGAGTCAAGTAAGAAACCTATACACTACACCATTGGTTTTGTTCCTCAGTACCAAATCAAATGATGTCATTGGGTTTGAAGGAAAACTGATCCCAAACAATCAATAAGTCTTGCTTGCGACGGGGTAAATCCCCCTCACAAAGAGCAAGTGGCAAGGCAAGTGAGGGTTTCATTTGCACCCCACTTGCCCCCTCCCACTTGCTATTTGTGAGAGGGATTTGACCCGTCGCAAGTCGGTCCGTTACAAATGAGAATTTGTGCCAAACAATAGCTTAATCTTCAACAAATAATACCAATTGATTCATTACACCCTACTGTTAATCTTAAAATTTTAATTCGTTTTAATAACTTTAACATATTATGAACCCTAAATATCAAGTTCCCCTAAAATTAAATAATCAATTGATTAAATCTATAGTCTCTTGAGAATCTCATTAACACAAACAAAAATAACCATGGAAAAAGTCATCGGAAAAGAAGAAAATTAATCATAGAAATTAGAAATAATACCAATATAAAAAATGAAGAAGAGAATTACCTGCTTCAGTCTTCAAAGGAATATTGGAGATAACAGAAGAGTTGGAATATTGGAGATAACAGAAGAGTTGTGATGAGAAGAACACTTGACTTTTATAAGGGATAAAAATATGGGGATAGATACAATAATGGCGGTAGTTTTTTTTGGGTTTGGCGCTCAATTAAGGAGAGAGCTGCGTGAAAATAGAAACAGAAGTAGCAATTTGCTACTTCTGTTTCTAGGGGTCAATTTTACAATTTGTGTTTAATAAAAGTTGTTTTTGCTTTCCTAAAAACTAGTGTTTGACCTAGTTTCTGTTTTTTCATTTGGAAAAACACTTGTAAAATAGGGCCAAACACATACTTAATATGTATTTGAAATGTCTTAAACTTGAGACAATTAATATCTATTTAAAATGAGATTTTGAGGTGAAATCGGGATAAAATTCCGTAGATTTTTTATCGACGAAAAACATGACACCGTTTGGATAATTTGTTAGAAAAATTTCATGTGGTGGTCCACTGCGACCCCACCTCCTCTATCTTGATTACTACCTTGAGAAGACCAAAAAAAGATACACCCAAAACAATACAAAGTAGTTGAAAAGAAGAACCCAGAAAAATATGCAAAAACCCTTCTGTTTTCTTAAGAGATAAGATTAAACCTCCTTCTTAGTTCTTATTCTAGAGAGAGAAAAGAGTGTGTGTGATATTATCTGTATGTATTTATCCTTTTTCTGTGTGAATTATATGCCCAAGTTATGCAAACCTAAGTTTTTTAGGATTTCTGGGTGAAAAGATTGAAACTTTGTTATTTCGGTACCAAAATTCAATCAATTAATTGATTGGGTTTTATTTATAATACAATTTGAAGGTGGGTTTTTGATTAATTTGGCTGGTAACTTTGTTTTTCTGCCTTAAGAAAAGTTTTAGAGGGAAAAAAAGGGTTAATATTTAAGAAATGTATGTTGATTCTATGCGAAAGTCCTTCAAGGATTCTCTCAAAGGTCTTGAAGCTGATATTCAGCATGCTAATACTCTGTAAGTCTTTTAATAATTTCACTTTTACTCTTTATTTTGATTATTTTTCTAACCCCTGTTGAGAATTGCTTGTTTAAGACTTGATAATATCTGGGAATTTCTTATGCACTTTTCGATACAATTTTCATCTTGGTTCATTCGGAAACAGCCCCCTTGTGTTGTATTGTGTTGCTAACACAGGGGTAAGGCTGTTACTCCGCAATTTACGGGAGCCACCTTGGGGTTATGTTGTTGTAGTCAGTTTGTGAAAAAATGTTCTGAGAATTTCTTATACTCCCTCCTCCATCACGGTCATTTGTTTACCAATTCTATTTAGGCTGTTTCATTCATTTGTTTACCTTTCTATATTAGGAAGAATTTCTATGAGTAATTTGATCCCCAATACGAGTATAGGACTATTGTCCGCTTGTCATACAATGCCCCTACTCACAAATGGTCCCCTCCCTTCGGCTTGGTCTTTGTGTCAAAAGCAAAGGTAAACAAATGACCAGGAGAGAGGGAGTATGATTCTAAAATTTGCTGATTATGAGCTATTTTGGTTGTAAATTATGCCACAAGTTTTGATATTATTTTTGGTTTATTTAGCTCTAATATGACGAGGTCCACCACCTCTTTTTGGGTATTCTCTCAATCTTTCTCCTCTAATATTTCATTAAAATAACATTTATTTTACCTTCCTAGTTGACATTTGTGCAAAAAAAATGAACATTATTTTAAGGTGGTTGAGATTGAGAAGAGAAGGTTGAGACGGGGTGAGAGGAGATTGGAAGGTGAAGGTCGGTAGCACTCTTCATGATATAGCAAATGGACTTTTTGTGCGCTTATATTAAAAATCTACTTATTTATTCACTATTAAAGTTGACTTTAAACACAAATTCTTACGACGAGAGGAGAGGTACTTATGTATTCACTATTAAAGTTGGCTTTAAACACAAATTCTTACAGAAGAGAGGAGAGGTAATTAAATGTTAATATGGTGAAAGTAGTTAGGTTGGGGTATGATGAAGTGTGATTTTTAAATCACAAATTATAGAATAAGACCGTCTTACGACGGCCTTTTGATTGGATAAACACTTATTTAACATACAAAGAACTGTTGTATAGAGTACAAGAGTCTTCCGCAATAATTATTGTTCTTAAAGTGTTTGTATTGGTGTTTCCACAAAACCCCCACATTATAGAATTATTTGTTTGAGGATTTGAGTGCAGGGTTGGTGAATATGATGTCAGGAAGGTTCAGTTTTGAAGTTAATGTTGAGTTAAATTTAAGCTAGTTGTATAATTGTATGGGTATAATGATGCAGCAATTTGATTAATTTAATGTTCATTAGTTTGTTATATTATAATCTGTACTTTGGATGTTGAGATCCTATTGAAACAATAGAGGTTTCCAGTTTTGACCTATTATTACATTGAGGCCGCACTATGCCACTATATTTGCTATGATTTTTTGGAACATTGTGAGCTAGCGAACCTTTAACGGTTTATAACCAAAATTGAGAAAGGGTCTTTTGTCTTGTCTAGGGTTCTATTTTGCTAGTCGCATAGTGGCGACGCTAAGTGTTTAGTCAGATTGCTCCATATTTTTCCTCTTTCAACTTTGCTAGTTTTCGCCCATCTCTGGAATATGTGATGTTGTACTATTTTTGTTGTCTTTGCTGTGGCCTTATTCCATTTATTTTGTCTTGTAGGGCATCTGAGCTCTCTAGAGAATACGATGGTGCCTGCCTTCAAATGAGAATGTCCTATGCTCCTGCTGCTCACTTCTTGCTTTTCTTGGTACAGTGGACTGATTGTAACCTGGCGGGAGCTTTGGGCTTGTTGAGAATTCTAATCTATAAGGTAAATACTTCTCTACATATTCCTATTCACGTGATTGATGTTCAGCAGGTTTTTATTCTGTGATCTTTGCCTATTATAATCTGTTTATTCATCTCCAGGTCTATGTTGATGGCACCACTACCATGTCAACACATGAAAGGAAAGCAAGTATTCGAGAGTTTTATGGTATGTTATGGCCTAATACATACTCCTACCATCCTGTTTATATTGTTTCCTTTGGACTTCGGTGATGGATTGATGTGAATTTACACCAGCATTTTAACAGTACGATAGTTCCGAGTTTTTTCAGATTGATAAAAAACAAGTCTTGTGTTTTATCTCAAGTACATGTAGGAAAGTAGTGGTCAAAACTGACATATGTTGTCCATCAAAGTTACGGGGACAATAAATACGAGATGAAGGGATTAATCTTTTCTGTGATGGTGTCATAGTGGTGTGTTATGTCTTTACTTGTCAGTTATTGATATGTGCTCTTGCTGTGGGCAGCGGTAATTTTTCCATCCCTATTGCAACTTGAAAATGGTATTACTGATACAGAAGATAGAAAACAGAAAGCTGTTTTCATGGAGAAATATCACAAAAGAGACGAGGAGGAATGTATTCCGTTCTCCGATGATGACATTGAAAGAGAAGAAGAGTGTGGTATTTGTATGGAGAATTGTAGCAAAATTGTGCTGCCTAATTGCAACCATGTCATGTGCCTCAAGTGCTATCGAGACTGGTAAATTCTTTCGTCCCTTTTGATTCTTTGTTGGCTTATTGCCTTTCTGCTTTCCTGGCAATTGGGTTTATTGACCTCATTAAAGTCTGAAACATCTTTATAGCAATCTGGTTCGGTGCGGCCTAAAGAAGGAGCTTCGCTCTGTTGGCCAACATGTCGGAGAGTGAACTCCCCCACTTCCTTCATTTGATTTCACATGTGAATTTCTGACTAGTAGTATCCGATTTTGGGATAACTGGAGAATATTGCTTCTAAGAGCAACTTTTACCATATTTTTAGGCAGGTTGGGGGCATTTATGTGGCGACGATTGAAATCAGAAATCTGACTGTTTTCAAGATCGAGTTTCTTGTTGAGAGTTAATACCACTATCATGCTATGACATGTAAATGTCTGCATCCAATTGGCCTTAATTTAGATATCTCTCATGCTTGGTGAATTCTGTTATCTTGCCTTGATGGATGTTCTATTGTCCTTATTATGCTCTCTTGTCGTGCGTTTCAGGCGGTCACGGTCACAGTCATGCCCTTTCTGCCGAGATAGTCTAAAGAGGGTAAACTCGGGTGATCTCTGGGTGTACACTGACAGCAATGACGTGCTCGATATGAAGACATTAACGAGGGAGAATCTCAGGAGGCTGTTCATGTACATAGACAAGTTGCCCTTGATTGTTCCTGAATCTTTATTTGACGCCTATGACTCCCACCTGAAATGACATCGACTCTGAACCGACAGTAGGCTTAGTTAGAGATGCAATTGATTTTGATCTTTTGCAGTGTCATGTCGTAAAATGCTGCCTTAACTGCGGTAGGCAGGATGAAGGATGTGTGTTTCAAAATTTGGTAATCCGTATTTAGGAAAATATGTACATGCTTGTACAGCTTTGTCAATCCAAAGAAAAAAGGGTCTGAAACAGCCGTATTGCCTTGTTTATCTCGGTTTCTCTTGTGATTGTTATGTGCTCTGCGGTAAGATCATCTATCCAAGATAATTGTGCCCCAGCTACTGTGTCCATATACTAATTTACCGACTATTCATTACATATTTCAATCAAAATTAACTTCAATACCAAGAAGTTTTAAGATATGATGCTGCAAAATGTGAAGAATATCTCCAACTCATTTAGGCCGACATCTGCTATCGTTATATAAAGAAGTTGCGAGGCCTCTTATTAAGACGTAACATTACTCCGTATTATCCTTGCCATTTTGTAGCGCTTCTTTTATGGCTATCTATGGAGGGTATCCTTCTAATTCTAATGGTGTTTGCTACAATCGTTGATCAATGCAATAGCCGACTTGCATGCTTTGAGCATTCATTGTTGTTCCCAATATTTGGATAGACAAGTGCAAATAATGAAAATTTATACAACGATCCTTTCATATTTGAAAGTGCAAACGTAAATCCAAAAAAAGTTTTAAATAGGGAAAAAAAGCGTAAATCTAAAAAAGGTTTTAAACTGGGGAAAAAAAATGCGAAAACGTAGATCAAAAAAGTTTTAATCAGTAAGGAAAAACGTAAATTCAAAAAAGTTTCAAATAGCGAAAAAATGCGGTGAGCGTGGATCGAACACGCGACCTTCAGATCTTCAGTCTGACGCTCTCCCAACTGAGCTATCCCCGCTTGTTGTTTTGTATGCTTACTTGTTTTTATATATACTATTACAAGAAGAACGACTAAGCTAATTACCGACAACACTGGACAATTCAGTTGATTTGTATGGTTTGTTGTGATTGTTCTTGATATGATGTCTCATTTGTGCTACTCTATTTGCATTTACTGAATGATATGATTGAGTTTGTTGATTTGTATTGAATCTATTTCCTGTTTATGGCCGATAATGTATCTTGATTCTTTTTATTTTTAATAATTGTATGAAACCGTCCGAAAAAGCCTTGACCCTAGAAGTATTATTTAGGGTCAAGACCCGCTCGATCCGTAAATGGGTAAATTGATTGAAAATGAAACTAATAATAAAACAAGGGCTTGGAATCTTCGCAAACCTATCTTTGGGAGTGCCGATGCGCTGTACATTTCATACTATATAATTTTATCATTATATGATTCATCGTGTTAAATGGTTAATTGTGTCCATTTCTTTTCTGCCAGTCCTTCAATTTTGGGACATGTGAGAGTTGTAAGTTGTAACATCTTTAGAGATTGTAATAAGGGGTATTTGTAGGTGTTCAGAGTCATCTCTATTCATTCCAACAAATGCTTACGGTCAATGTTACCCAAACTCGGATAGACGCATCTTACATGGTGTGCCCATGTATCATTCAACACTCTATTTTATGAAAACCATTCTTGTTTTGGACTATGATAGCTTATAGTTCAAAATAAATAGCAGGAATAAATCCAAAACTGCACAAAGCTGATAAATGTCTCTAAAAATGATAGATTATCACACGACTGCGAAGCTGCTGGTAGAAATTTCACCATACTGGCAAACTGGTAACTTTCTAGTAGAGCTTGTTCATCACCAACTCGATAAAGAAGGAATATATTGAAGATAAAAAATAACTGAAGCATTTACGGTATAATAAATATCACATCAACTGTATGCGTATCATATTCAAGGATGGATAGGTGGATATCCAGCAGTACCACCACCGCCAAACATAGACCAAACTCCTTTCTCTTGATGGGGCTTGTATGAATCTTTCTCCAGTAAAGCATCGCCAGCTCCATGCACGTGTGTTTCGGGAGGATATTGTGGGTGACCCAGAACGTAAGGAGCGCCAACCGGGATTTGATCGTCGTGTTCATCCTCCAGGAAGGATCGATGGTTATGGTGCATTGTCCTTAGTATCATGGCTAGTATGAATGAAACCACCTGCAATTTTGGATGATAACATCATTGTATCAGTACACAGCTGATATTGTTAACTCATGTTTTCACTGTCGATCAAATGCTATAACTTCACATTATAATAAACACAACATAGTTAAATGACTATCATCATCGATCAACCTAATTCCAGATGTACTTCTCTTTTAAACGCAAGTTATTGGGTTGTTCTTCCATGTAAAGACGTCTCATGTGTAATTGAATTCATTTTAGTGCTTAATCAGTAAGATGGTTAATAGTTATAAAAACAAAAAGGAATATCCGAATTTGATTAAAAGGATATTGATCTAAGGAGTAAGTCATAACCTGAGAGAATAACAATAAGATGGCTAAAAAACTGAAGACTTTTTCATTATCATCGGCAAAATCAACGAAATCATCAAACCTGTGCGTAGGATCTTTTGGAAAGTCCTGTCGAAACAATTGAAGAAATTTGTTGTCATGGAGATTGAGTATACAAAAAATTAACAATCCAGAGTAGTTGGTGTTTAAGTTGAGTAAAATGTGGTACCTTATCCCAGTCGTCGTTTAGGAAGACATCTGCTGTGACTAGAATTTCAGCCAAAAGTAGCAAAAACACTGCCAGTATATACTGTCGGATTCATAATTAAGTTTCAAAACATTATATGTATAAGATTCGAGGTTCGACAAATATTATCAAAAGACTAATAATAGTGACAGTTGGACCAGACGTATCGTTATCACCCTAATGTCTCGATATATGCAACATTTCTTGTGTATTGAAACACAGAGATGACCCGTGACAAAAACTTGGTCGAGAATGATAATTATCGTTAGTTATAAGCATTTAAAAGCAAGCCAACTAAACTTGAAATTGTTATGAAAGTGAAGTAACTTAAAAGGATACCAAAGAAAGTAGACAGTTATTCCTTCTGGCTACTGCTATGTGGCCTATGAATGCTGTGAAACAGAAAATGGCCCCTGTACCAATACACACCCATAGAAACCTGCATTATTTGTTCATGTATTGGGTCAGCTTCAATTTCATCTTGCTTTGACAACCAGTTAGTAGATTATACCACCAGTTGTTCTACAACTAGAGTTATAATTTTAAGTTCAAGCGCTTAGTTGTAACACAAATTCTCATTGAAGACGGGCACTATCCGTCACAAGTTGAAGACGAATAGTGCCTCTCTCACAATATGCAAGTGGAAGGGCAAATGGGGGGAATGGTGGATCCATTTGCCCTCCACTTACATATTGTGAGACAGACACTATCCGTTTTTCAGCTTGTGACAGATAGTTCCCGTCTTCAGTCAGAAGAGCTGTAATGTTTATGTGTTTTGTTGTAAAGTTTTTTAGTTTTCAAATAAATATCTAACCCAAAAAACTACAATGTAACTCGGAAACAATACTTATAAACTTAGTCATATTTTCATTTTGACATCAGAAAATTAATTTGTAATCTAAAAATTTGAAACGCTCTGCAAAAATATACGTAAGTTGAATTAAAACTACAATGCTCTTTTACACAAAATCATTGATTATTCCTTAGTCTCAATTTTGAAGAGGGCCGTGACGATGACTCATATTAGTGCTCGGCACGTTTATGTAACGGATACCTAGTCAATGCTTAAGAAAAAAGAATGAATTTGAATACATAAATTATAAAATAAGATATCGAGTAGTATAGTAGTACATATTTTAGCAATTTAGATCCTTTTCATTACTTGTAAATGACTTAGGATTATTCCTTTAAACGATTAACGGCCGGCAATATAAGTAATTGATGATAATGTGGAAGAGAAATACTATATAATACGGAGTATAAACCTACATGGACTTAAAGAAATGGAGAGGAACTTTACTCGTGTTTAAGTTGTTTAAACACTCGTTTACAGGACCATTGTAACACTATACAACGGTTTTTACATAAATACGCCGTAATAATTATTGATTGAAATAAAGGAGAAGAACATACCAAGGGAAATGATGTTTTTGGTAATCACGTAAACAAACAACAATGATCCAGACGGAGTACATAAGAATTGCAATGCCAGCCAATAACATGATTGAATTTGCTAATTTGAGTGTTGTTCTCATGCAAATTCTAGATGATCTATCCATGCTCATCACAACTCTTACAATTTGGTTAATTTGATGTGTTCTTTAATGTATGCCTAAAGGTCAACTATAAAACTTTGGCTTATTTGTTTGTGAATGATATTGTGCATGCAACTATGCAAGTATAGTAGAGTTGTCTATATATATACAACTTAGAAAAAAAGTAAACCAATATTTTTTTGTAATAAGTAATAACACTTGGCTAAATAATGTTCTAGTATGATTTTTTTGTTCTGTAAGGTCATATATGATGCTGACGGGGTTTGAACTGTATGTATTACCGACTTTACTAGAATAATGTATTCGTGATGGGGGAAGTTTTCATGAGGCTGATAGCATTAGCTATTACTGCACATAAGCTGATAGTTTCTGTGGCTTCTTGGAAGTTTCGTCCCTTCTGTTTTCTTCTTGAGGCACCATACGAAATTTCCAAGCATTTGCCTTTCACATTAGTTTGGACATTCATTATTGTGTAAGACGGTCTCATACTATATAACAGTCCATTTGTATAACACTCTTTTATTGATAAGTAATAAATGAATGATTTTTCTTTTAAATGAAAATGACGGTCTTAATATTTTATTCTCTAGACGGAAAATTGACCCATCTCTAATAGGTTCACATACTCACTAATCTAACACGCCAAATTAAGAAGAGCAACTATGTTGAGAGGAAAACACAATTTGAGAAATATAAAGGGTCTTAAATTGAAAAAGGAACACACATCTAATATTCTGATGTACTAAATCACACGTAATATATAAGTCAGTATATGGGTATTGGTACTTTTTCAGTTTTTCTTCCCCGGCTTTTTAAAGTTTATAAATTACATTTTACTTTTTTGACATTAAAACTCGAATTTAACTAAGCTTCTATAATGTTTTTGAGATTTAACGCTTAAATGGACGAACTCAAAAAATTTATAGTAAAAATCATAATCCTTACAACAATACTCGAAAACTTTATTATAATAGTAGTAGTGATCAAATGTATAGTCCATGAACTGATCTAATCTTAAATCACATGCATCAGAAATAACTAAAGGAGGTAAAATAATCAAACTCAATAAACCAATCAAACTCATCTAAATGAAATTCAACCGATGTCAAACATCCAAAATGAACGACATGAATTGCATCCAAAACCCAAATCAACCTAAATTCAATTGAAATTGACTCAGAACTACAACGAAACCGACCTGAATCAATTTAAATTAAAAGACTCGTTCATTTTATCATGAATACCCTGTTTATGACGAGTTTCTCGTTTCAGCCATATTACGTAGAAATATTGTAGTTCTGCCTTTTTGGATGAAATATAACTGAATGCGGATATGATGTCGCTACATCCAGCCAATGATGCTTTCGATCAATGATTTTACAGAAGACCGTGCTGAAAATTATATAAAAAAAATGTATACTATTAAAAATGAATCGAAATGCAGTTTAGTGTAGGTCTTTGACCTAACAAAATGGGAATCACTACAGTAAATAGGATTGAACACTACTCCCTAAATGCATGCAAAAAACTGACTATACAAGAAAATAGGGCACAAATGCGTTAGTATGATTTCATCACAGCTCATGCTGATAGAGAATTTATCTTTGACGGCGAAGATAGTCTCGCATCTCAGTATGAAGCTCAGTTTTCACGATGAGACGCTTACGCTTTGTGTCCTCCCACAGCAAACCACCATATTGACGGGCAAAGTCACAGGCAGCATCAAATAGCTCCTACAATATACAAAGGCAGATAAAACTAAAGTGGTCAAAATTAAGGCCTTGTTTGGATACCAAAATAGGAGGGAAGAGAAATGGAAGGATCCAATTTCCTCCCCTCCAAATCCTTCAATCCAAACACACCCTAGCATGAAATGAATGCATCCAGGTTGTCTCGAATGAAATGTAGACATCTACGTCAGCATTTCCCTAATCATTCAACCAGTTATGGCTAGAAAGCAACAAACAGGTCAAACTATTAATTCTGGTTAAGCCTTATCGTAGTTCAGGTTCAGTTCAATTTGAATAAATGTCGGAAATTTTCGGGATTGAGCTATCTCAGTTTTACTTCATTTTGGATTGTCTCTAATCCAGGTTAGGTTGATTTCATGTCAGGTGAAATGATCCATTTGTATCTGCATAATATCAGTGGGCATTATAGACTGGCCACAGAAATAAGGTGGAAAGGAAAGGTTTTTGTTTTTGTCATGGTCCCACACAGTTGCGGACCATGAAAGAGTAATTTCTCGGAGTGATATGATACATTCGAAATATCAAACGTTTTTTATATCTCAAAATCTATACAAGGTCTAATTGCTTCAATATTTTGGGCTGTGGGCCATTTTCACATATGGCAGTTTTAGTTCGAGTTAGAGTTGACTTCGCTATCAAGTTAGAATTAAATCAGTTAATCTACTTGTGTTCTCTTTTGCGAGGTTTACTACTTACGGCTAGGTAAGAAGGTTAGATGTACCACATCCTCATCTTCACTTTTGCGTTGGAACTTGCATGAGATTTGCGTATTTTGACTATAACGTCAGGATATAAGGAGTGAAGTCAGTTTAGTGAGCTATTTTTCTTTATCACATATTCACATGACATTCATTAATAAACGAAAAGTGAGCTTATAACTACACTGGAAATTGGAAATAAAGTTGTACCTGGGAAGGAAATTCATCATAAAGCTGAGCAGGTAGCATTTCAACTCGGTTTAAGTCCGATTCCCACAACCTAATCTGTCCAATCCAAGTAACTCAAGAGTCAATCTGAGAACTGACAGACAATGAGACAAATGTCTTGGCATCTACTTCAGTAATACAACACCTCTAGAAACAATAACAGAAGCTTCTAGAAACCTGATCAGTGACATTTTCTGGAACAGTTGGCACCCGCTCAGCGGCACGAGGATGTGCATTTTGCTGTAAAAAAGTGATTATCTGCAAAAAAGGAAAAACATTTATTAAACCCTTATGAAAATATACTCTTCAACTTAAACCCTTCCTTCCACCCTTGTGTGTACATACTGACAATTGTCAACTTTTTTTAATGATAGCTTCACTACCTAAAGAGTCAAGATTAAGTCTTAAACGATATTGTCTCTTGAACATTATCTTCCAAACTTCGAACAAATTATTTGTTTAATAGTCCCTCCATTCTACCCACTTTCCTTTTTGGGAAACTCCAATCCAATCTACCCATTTCCTCTTCTGGCAAGAGTCGGACCAATATACCCTTATTACAATCTTGTATTTACGCAAAATGCAATAAATTATTATTACACACCTACGAAAAAAATTAAAACCCTTCATCCACTCTAACAAGGCTAACATCACTAAGTCACCAATTCTTCACCTCCAGCCAACCACCAAGCCCCGCCCACCACCTTGACCACATTCCACAAACAGCAGTACCTCGCCACAACCCCACGCACCACCTTTCGTCCCACTTTGCTGCATCAGCTTATCACAACCCCACTCACCCACCTCAGTGTGACCCCACAGCGTCCATTTCACAACACCACCTCATCGCCTTTCTTTCATTTTTATTTTGGTTGAAGGGTAAGTTTGAGGCCTTATAGGCTTAGATTTTAATTTACATGCTACATCTACAAATATATAGTGAGAATCTTGCTAAAATTACTTCCAACATTGTTATCGTGACTGAAAATAGAACCATTATCCAAATTTCTGGCCGAAATTGTGATACTTGGTACTGGAGACCTGCCAGCTGACAGAAAAGGGGCAAGGACAACAGTTTAATATGCTAACCCAATGTAAACCTTCTAAAAGTAAGGATATTTAAGTCTTTTTACCATTATTATGTGAATTCACTAATTAATTGTGAACCGCCCCCACTGGTAGATTGGATTGGAGGTAGTAGAAGATAGCATTTCAAAAGATAGAGGATGGAGGAAAAAATGGTCTCCACCTAATTTTATCTCTTCTCCCACTAAAAAAATTCTAATAAACACAACTAGGGCTGTTTACGTGTCCGGAACCAGACCAAACCACAAAAGAACGATGACCGGATCATCGCGACTTTATAGACAACAATCGGACCGCCCATAATAACACCGGAATTGACCTGTCCGCCTTATCCGGCCCAGAACCGGACCTGGACAGTTGTGGACTGAGAGAACAAATTTTTGCAAAATCAGAAGGAAAACAACTACTTAGACAGTATAAGTTTAGAACAAAACAAATTTATAATCAAAGACAAAAACATCAAAAAAAATTTACAATTAAAATTTTCAATAGAAGATCCGAGTCCAAAATGTCATGACACTGAGAAAAATCAACTAAAAATATCAGAAAGAGAGAACTAAATGACAACTAAACCCCTATATATCCACACTTGCCCAGTCTTGAAAACAAGGAATAAAGAGTACCCGTTTTCGGGTCAGACCGGTTTTTTCCGGTTTTGGACTGAATAAACCGAGGGCCTGGTTTTGCCAAAAGCTAAACTAGAAGATCGGGCCGATTGCTTCAGGTCTGGGTTGGTCTGGACCGATCGGTCCGGGGTCTGGTATCAGGTCCGGTTTGCTGGTCCGACCCTGTTTATGAACAGCCCTAACACAGCAAATAGTGTTTGAAGTACGATTGACTCTTTTCAGAAGTAATCATGCAGATCAATGTTGCCAATACAAGACTGATTAAAGGTAGTGACACTACTACACTAGAGACGCTAGCAACCCATAGTTTTCAACAAAAACAAAAGCTTAGCTCCTAATAAGTGTTTCAAATAACTAAGCAAACTCAAATACCAAAAACCTACGACTATACACTACAAAGAAAGCCAAACCTAAGCACATGTCAGCTAACTATACTCATAACCTAGGTTCGAAACCTGTCGGTATCAAAATTGCCTTTTGTGGCTCCCTTAACATCGAACGAAGAACACAACTGACCACAAGATACATGTTAAAAAAAAAAAGTCTGCATGATAAGTTTAAAGCAGCAAGCACTTTCTCAGCCCGTCTTCAATTGGAAGCATTTGGTCTGGCACTGTGCAAATCAATACAAGGGCCTAAAGCAATTAGCAGTCAGCGTTACTGTACTGGTACAATATTTCAGAACCAATACGTATGAGATAGATTTGGGTGGAAGGCTTCCTTAAATGATTCTAAATGCTGAATCAATTCAAATTGAAGTTATGGATGGATACCCAAGGATCGTGAAAGATGGTAACTCGAGAACTGATCATCAATTCTCGACCCAGACAATCTCAAAAGATAAATGACGAGAGATACAGAAAATGCAATGGGTATCAAACAATGAAGGATATGCATAGCTCCACTATTAGTTATCACTTTCCAAACAACAGAGGCTGTTAAGAAAATTATTTCTGGTTTAAAAAGAGTATGCTGCCAAGATCTGGTGTCAGATTACTTAAATTGACATTTTGCTGAGATGAAGCTAGGATTATTCATGTAAAGATCCTACGTCCAAACACTTGCCGAATTAGATCACATACTTCTAGAAGACTACAAAGAAAAATTAAAAATAATTCCTCTAAGCTAAAATAGGGTGGGAATTGAAATACCCTTGAAACTGACAAGTTGCGGACTGGAAGAAGAATGAACAAAACCACTGGCGTTTCAAAAGGAAACATCGTCTGTTAAAGCTTTTGATTCTCGCTTTCAAACAAACAACCCAATAGGTTGAGTGCTCAGCTGATGAGAGCATACTGGACAAAGTTCAACTAGATAAAAGGAAAAAGAACACTTGCCTGATCTGCAGTAATGCCATTTTCAAACGCGTTATACAAGCTTTCTTTGTTGATTGCTGATACAATGAGATTAGGAAGCTGGTATTCTACTCTGCACCACGTGGATTTCAGAAACCAGACACAATCGGGATCAATACACAAGCAAGAAATTTCGAGAATCAAGATTACAGTAACTGGAGGTGCATATGGACATATGGTCAGCATTGATGACTCCTAAATTTATATACGATAGTAAAAACAAGAAAATCAACAGCCACGCATGTAAAAGTTGACTCCATACAACAACATCATCACCCCAGTGCTCCTACAAATTCCGGGGTAAGGAGGTAGGATATACGCAACCTTACCCTTGTGTTAGCAACTCGAAGAGGTTGTTTCCAAATGACCCAAGATGAAAATTGCGTCGAGAACGGCATCGAAGGACCGCTTCTTCACAAGAGAAAGAAGCGCAACCACTTTAGTGAGCCAGTTTGATTTATTTCATCATAATCCAAAACCAAAGAGTAATGAGTCTTTGGCTCCATTGAAATATGGAAATTGAAAGTTTGAGTCCATGAATCAAGAATTTTCAAAATACGGTCTAGGCTGGGTTTTAAATATCCGTTGTGACACCGATTCGAGCCGTGTTCCGCATTTTACCTCATTTTGAGGTAAAACTGACCACATTTAGCGAGATTAGGCCGTGATAGTCCATACTATCGAAGCCACGACTGTATAAATTGTTTGAGACTATGCCTCTAGAGTCATACTATATTACATCATATGAACAATAAGACCAGCAATAAAGTTAGAAAAAGTGTCATAAACAATAGCAGACAAAGATTAGAGATAGTCCAATACCTCGCAAAAAGACGAAGAATCTCACAATGTAGCTTTGACGATGAATATGCATACATTCTAAAATTTGTCTCCACCACCACATATCCCTGCACGGAGAAAGCTTGATGAAAGTTGTGCAATATGGCCAAGGAGCACAAACATGTGAAATACTAAAAGAAATGTATAAATTAGCCCAACTGTGGAAAAGGATGTTTGGTGACAATGTTTAATGGCGTGAGCGTATGAGGAGAAGGTAAAAGAGGACAAATATAGTATATTGAAAGGTATTTGAGAAAAGAAATATATTCCGACTCTAAGCAAAAAGAAGTTACACCAGGATAAGAGCTGAAAACTATTAACATTACAACTGACAGCATAAGAAGTGACATATAACCCATGCAACAACGTCAGAACTCAGAAGATATATACACGTCAAAAAAGGCTACCTGCTTCCTTGTTGATGTATCTGACAAACTAACTGAAAGAGTAGTCGCCAACTTCGTAGGGATGAACCAGCTCTCCTTCATGCCCTGAAAATTCACGTGCAGGTCAGCATTAGGATATAAATCAGTCAAATAATGTCATTAGAAAGAGAAAAAAAAGAGCAACCTTATGAAGTCTGACCAACCCCAAGTCAGCAAGATCCTTGATTGTGCTACTCTGAACCTCAGTTAATGTATTGATATTATAAGCCTGAACATCATAAACCACAGGTGAAACAAAGACCATTGTCAGCAAAACAGTGGCATACAGTTCAACATAGCTCGATCTTGGAAATAATAGGTAAATTAGAGTGAAAAAGGAAACAAAAACTTAAAAGAGCAAAAGAGAAGTATAATTTAGATAAGAGTTCTTCATGTATGTTCGGAATTTCTAAATACAACAAGTCGACAAGCAGAGGAAGGACAAAAAGATATTTCGAAAAATAAGTACCTGCCCCATCTCATGAAAACTAAGTTCTAGCAAAAAGGAAATTAGATCTGCTGCCTCGACGCCTCTTTCCTACATAAAATAAGCAAATGGGATAACTATGCCACCATGTAACTGATTAATAATCAATTAAACAACATGAGAGAAATTAAGCTTCATATGGATCAGCAAATGTAGTACAGAAGTATGCCTTCCTCCCCATCTCAACACTTAAAAAAAGTTCAGTGTAACCTGATCCTTGCCCAGGAATCAGCTAACATATACACTGCAAAGGTCTTTATACATCCTTCACAAAAGCCTACTTGCATGAGATGATTGCCTATGAAAACTTAGAGTATCTATTATCTCAGGACTGAATATGTACGAAGGCGTGTTGTATGCCTTTGCATGGACAACATCCATGATTTAGATCTCACATGTTGGTCATATTATTAAGTAACAAAATTCTTGTACATGTCAGTCGTAATAATTCAAATAGACCAATCCAAATCTCCAGAAACATATTCAGTGGGCCACTGCCACCACATACAAGCTATATTACTTCAACTCTTTACTTTCTTGACCATACCCGCTCTTTCAAGGCGGAGTCCAACTGTCCCAGTGTTGAGTCACTTAGAGTAAATACCTAGGTTTTAGACTTTGAGTAGCATAGCATGCAAGTAAGTAAAATTCAATATGTAATAGCACTTCTAAATCGATCATTGCTTTTTCACATACACCTCCAAGTAGTAATCAAGAAATGATACACAGCATCTATTAATACTTTTTTACCGGGTTTATGAACAACATATATATGGTCAAATAAGATCATGTGCAGGACAGGTAAGGCAATCATACCTCAGCATTAGCAATGTACTCCCTAATTATGTACCAAAGTTGTGCATTTGTATCCATCAGCTGTCAATCACACAGGAATTATCAAGGGTATTTATCATGTGATATACTCCAGAAGGAGAATAATAAATCACATGAACATACCAGGAACTGGAATCCATACTCAGAGAACATACCAGGAACTGGAATCCATACTCAGTTAACCTTGACCCTTCCTTCTCTCTGTATATAAGTTAAGTTCACAAGCAGGTGAGGATGTGCGTAACAGAAAGTATAATGTTTACTAAATAGACAGTATTAAAATACACAAACGATAAACATAGTATGTTTTCAGACCTTTGACTCAAAAGTCCACGCTGGAAAACCTTGATCATAGAAGGACTAAAGTTTGTCAACTTCTCTGCTTGGCTGGAGCTAATAAGATGTAGTAAGAAACACTGCCATCAACCACCAAAAAAGAAACAAAGAAAAAAGTTAGTGCATACCATTGATTTAAAGAGTTAGAAAATGAATGCATCGAAATCAACAAGATAAACTACATGCGACTTAGCAACACGAACTGATCAAATCACCACCCACAATATCCACAGAAAGAACAATATTCGGATATTTAAAAGGGACACTATAATAAAGGTAGAAAAGTCATTCACCTCCCACTGTTCGAGGGCATACTTCTCTAACTCCTCTACGCTTGGGAGCGGCACAGTATTTAATGGCATCGGCTTCCTTGGTAGTGATCCACTACAGTAGCCAATTGAAAAAAAAAGTTCAGTAATAATCAAGTGTACTAACATCGCCAAACCAAACGGCAAGCTGAATTTTAAAAAGGGCAAATCGCAATTACAACATAAGCTTGGTAAAATTCGCGTCTTCTCCAGATTCATAGCGTTGCCCTCCCCTATACTCTTTTTTTACCGACAGTGTAGTAAGACTAAGAGACTATAATTAATGAACAGACAGAATTATGCTCAAAGAACAGAGCTCAAAAAGCAAAATATCCTGATACAAAATGGAGGAATTATATCAAGATTTACAACTACAATATAGTTCTTTCAATTTCAAACAGCCTTCTGGGCACGCAAATGTTAGCATTCATCTCAGGACACCATTAAAGCAGCAACGACCCATATACAAAAACAACACCATGACCTCATGAAGGTAACATCCCTACTACTGAGATCAAAGTAACTATGCTCTCGCGATGTCATGATCATTATTATTCTCATCGGGCAATCTCTTAACCACCATACGGAATAATAAGGTCTTCCTCCAATCCACCGTTAGCTATCCCTCTTTACTCATCTCCAGCATGTGACAAATAGGAATCATATGTTTGACAGAAAATAAATACCCGTAGTACAATACCATTAATTAGCAAAAGGCATATATTACGATGGAAATACCCGTATATTAGCTGCTTCTGAAGGTTAATCCGAAACTTAGAATTCATTTCATAGCTGGTCTCTTTTTTCCTGTCAACATCGAGAGTAATTAGCATTTTAAACCCGAGAAAAAGATTGATGAATAAGATGAAAATTCGCATAAAAAGGATACCTCTCAGCAGTTTCCATAAACACTCTTAGTTGAACTAATCGGTCGATAGCGACTCTGTGTTTGGAGAGGGCGTCAGGAAGAAGCCACTCTTCCAAAGACTTGGCAGGTATTGACACATCAATGTACAGCATTTGCAAAACATATTTCTTCGCCAAAGGTGGTAACGACCTGAACCAAAAAAAATGTCAGTTGTTCTTGCTTCAGATGGACCATTTTGGTCTCAAGCAATAAGACGGGATTTTGTAACCAGTTTATAGCTAGATGTGACCGCTATTGAAAACAAGTAGTCATAAGCTCTGATTACATTTTACCAAAAATTGGAAATGGTAACTAATTTTACATTTTACATTTTACATAACTCCGACTAATTTTTCAGATGGAAATGGTCTGTCTGAAATAAGAATTTGCCAAAAAAAAGTACTACTAGAATCAACAAATGATAATTTGATGATGACATATTGGTAATTCAGGTTTTATTAAAAAAATGAAAAAAGAAAGAGGAACCTGAGAATGGCTTCACAAATGAAAGGGTTAGCGTAGAGGGTATCAAGCTTAACAGCAGGCAAAGAGGCGACCATGTCCATGAAATTCTTGGCTATTATCCTTACTTGCGGCATTTTAATTGGTTGTTATGTTGATCCTGGTGAGACTGTTGTCAATTTCCAAATCAGGGAGTTGTCGAACTGTGGTTCCGGTGATGCTGCGATGGCCGGATACTTGGTGGCTTGCCGGTTGGGGTTTTAGTTTGGGACGTGTTAGGTTCGTGTGAATCACTGAATCATGTCAAGTCACACTGCTAATAAAAATACAGAGTACTTTTTTGCACATTTAATTATTAGCTGCTAATCTGCTATCCATCTTATAACACGACTTCATGGTATGAGACTCAGCTCGTCCCACAAGGAGAAAAGCTTGAAAAACATACTTTGTATAAGTAATTGCCTAATTGGACCATCCATGTCACATGTTGGTCTCATATGTAATACGTGTATTATTCTGTTATTAATTGTTGAGGTCACCACAAAATAGCTTATGCCAGCTATCTCCGATTAATAAATAACATGGTGAGCGTAACAAACCTTCAAAAGCTTGGATGATAGCGTACAAAGCTGCACTAGAAAGTCGTTCTCATCCTTCCTGATGAAATCAAATTCAAGAACTAACATTATTTTTACGGAAAAACAAGCCAAACAATCGCCAGGGGATAAGAAGTCGGTAAGAGATGCAAAAAAAAGGAACATGTATGAAAGGATACGATAGTTAGTAAGTGAAACATACTTTGACCACACAAATTGTTAAATTAATAATTACAAAAATGGGAGATAGTAGCAGCAAGGGAGAAGAGAAGATGATAGCAGTAGCTCTGTCATATACCCCAAACCTTGGCTCATTTCAATACTACGAACGACAACATGCTCAACATGTTCTCCACTTTCGACAATCGCTTTTCCCGCGAAAAACTCACTGACGACCACCACAACTACAACCACCAGCACCACCAAAATAATACAATTAAAACCCCCAATTTCAGGATTTTTCAAGCCCCCCACCACAGCCCCAAACCAACTAATCAGAATATAAAACCCCCCAATTTCACCTAACCCTAATTCTAAATTTACATTCAATTCATACTAAAAAATCAATTACTACACAAAATTGTATGTAGACAACAATAATAAACCCTATTAAACAATTTATTACAAAAAAAATTAAGTAAAAACCTTACCTGTATCAAATTAGGAATTAGATGAGTAGAAGAGATAAAAAGAATAGAGTGAGACGGCAGGCTGGGGTCGGCGACGAGTCGGCGTCGGGGCGTCGAGTTGGCGGCGATGCGTCGGCGGGTCGTCAGTTGGACATTGAAGTGATGTCGACAGAATGAGGGAAGAGATAAAGGAAAGGGAGTGTTCATTTATTTGTAAGGAATATAATGGGGAAAGGGAGTCTGTGGCTGACTTAAATGTGATAATGGGTACCGACCGACTGCATTTCGGTCGGTAAATTAAGCATAGCAGTCGTTAATTTTTGGCTTACCGACTGAAAATTTCACTTTAGCGTCCGTATGTTGATCGGTCGGTAATTTACCGACCACAAATTTTTTTGCCGACTAAAATCGGTCGGTAGTGGTTATTACCGACCTTATTTTAGTCGGTCGGTATTTTCCAGTCAGTAATGAACGCTTTTCTTGTAGTGATATATCCACCGATTAATTTGCATCCTATTCCTTAGTGATGAGATCTTTGGGGTCTCAACTTCAAGTGTAATACTTCATCTATTTCATTCATATTTATACATTTGTTTTATACATGTATATCAATGCTCGTTTTTTTTTCTCATATCTTTTGTTACACACTCTCTCCCATTTTACACTAAAGGTAACATTGGAGTTTTCACACTTGTCGATGTGCTTTTTGCAACGTAAATATCTTTAGTTACATATTATTAAAAATTATAATAATTTGATATTCTTATTACATTCATGATGATGAATCAAATAAGATCTCGCATGATTATATTTTCTCTTATATATCAGGAATAATAACAAATCTTCTCCACAACCAAGAATAGTGCCAAAAGGCAATGTTACCTTTTGTGTGGATGTGAGAGAGTATTAATAAACATGATAAAATTTGAGATTTACAGTGTACTCGTTAAAACAGACATGGTTGGCAGACTTGGCACTGTCGCATATAAGTGTTTCGGTTTTGAAATTTTTTCCTCGTTTAAGTGTATGAGTTTGTGACCATAGTAATACTCTTTTCTACCAGAGTGGAGAACCAGACTTGATGATAGCCGCAAAGATGGTCCTTTTATGATTGGCAGAGAGGCAAGTTTACTCTTCCACACCTTTATATCTCCAAAAATTAAGTAAAAACCTTACCTGTATCAAATTAGGAATTAGATGAGTAGAAGAGGTAAAAAGAATAGAGTGAGACGGCAGGCTGGGGTCGGCGACGAGTTGGCGGCGACGAGTCGGCGGGTCGTCAGTTGGACATTGAAGTGATGTCGACAGAATGAGGGAAGAGATAAAGGAAAGGGAGTGTTCATTTATTTGTAAGGAACTAGTTGTTGCACCGCGCGCAACAGCGCGGTACCCCAAGATATGTTAATTTGCGAGGTTTTATGCGCATGTTAGCATTGATTTTTTACGTCCGTTGTAAGTACGATGTTGATTATCGTTAGAGTAAACTATTGACGTACTTCACTAAAGGGTGAAAGGTTAAACAATACATATTTAGTCTTCTTAAAACAAGATTATTAAAACATAATCACACATAGTGGCTGGATACAGGTTTTTGTTTTCCTAGCGTATTCTTTTGACAATTTCAGATTTAGCAAAGATTTAAGTAATTTGAACCTGAAAGTAGTGAGTGACAACGTAAATAGATTGAAACTGCTATCACGCCTAATTGTATATAGGGGAAAAGACTTTATTGATGATGTTTAAACATGTATTAAACAAACAGTTTCATCTGCAAAAAAAAAACAGTTTCTAAGTGACTCTAATCCACTAATTTGCAACTTATCTTACTCGCCGTCAGCATATGCAAAACAATGAGTATACTTGTTTCTAACTTAGATCTTGCATGCACATGAGCGGGAGCAACGACATCTAATTTAGAAAACTCTCTTGTTAAAATAAGTAGGAAAAAGAATTGTCAATGACAAATCAAATATTCATAGGATGTTTCTGAATGAGTTGGTATGACATAAGTGCCTACATCTCTCTAAAATGTATACTTAGTTTCTGGAAGCATAATCACATTTACCACAGTAATCCAGCTTCGAGCCTCAAGAAAGCCGCTTGCATATGAGAGATAGATCATCATTACTGTATAAAGAAATAAAATTGAAAAACTAAGATAAACAATAAGTAATTACCATGTGTAATAAGATTACGCTAAATACTCCTCCTTATCATGAAAGGATGTGAATTTCATTACATCCATTTCTTATATGCTCTCAAACAAATGATCATTATAAGTAGTGTGTACTGTGTACGAGTTAGAGTGAGTGAATTATTAACCGGCGATGCAAAATATCCTATATTTGAGTTTTCTCACATACCCTAACAAAATTTTACATTCAAAGTTTCTCTAAGCTTTATAAAGACACCACATAATCTCAAACATTTGTCCACAAATGCCAAACTAAACACTTGATGAAATTTGATGGAATGCACAAGAGCAAATTAATTGTTTCATATCTTACAAAATTGTCACTTTCATTTTATCGAACATAAACCAAACGACAACCACGGTAAACCACAACTTGATAACTTCTTTTTAGTCATCCACCTATTTACAGCAAGGTATTAGATGCCTCTCATACCTCCCTGGCTCCCTCCATAAAATAATCTAACAATGTGACGTCGAACAAAAGATGTACTATTAGATACGGAGTACAAGACAACGAGAATGTATCCTGCTAATAGTACTATTAGCATGTATCCTACGCGCGATACCCAAAGATATAAAAATTAATTCTGTTTTAATCTTTATTTAAGATTTTATTTATTGGCATCATGGCATGTAAGTGAATTGCCTTCTAGCTGCAAATGTTTGGATTTATTAGTGCCTTTCGTAAATTGGCAAATTATTTAGTTTCGCACTTCTACATAGTTACGTTGTTCTTAGTTTTAGTCGTATTGTGTATTACATAATTTAAGTAGTACGTATTTTGCAAGACCTGTTTTTTCGAAGCTAGTCTGAACAAGGCTAATTCTAAGTCTACTTGAAATAAATCTGAGTGGTGCTCAATTGCTCAAGTGATACCTCGAAATTTTTGAAATTCGACGAAGCTTTGTTTCTTTATTAAGAGTGTAATAGGTTTGAGCAGATGCACTATTAGCATGTATCCTGCTGGCTGCGAATGGGGCACCTCATTTTACGCTTGCAATTCTAGATGTTTTCGGTAGGTGTTTATATAGCGGCTTTCCTATTCCTAATAACTTTTTGAAGCTATATTTAGTAGGAGTTGGGCTATTATGAACAAGAATAAATATGTGAGTATTTGATAAACTCGGATCATTCAATAATCTTAGTACCACCATTAAGCTACTAACATAGATTTGTGCATCAAGCTGCTAACATTGATACATTTGAGATTATTTGATAAAACTCGGATCATTCGATAATTTTAGTACCACCATCAAGATGCTAACATAGATTTGTGCATCAAGATGCTAACATAGACTGATAGACTCGTGCATCAAGCTTCTAACACGTTGCTTTTCTGAACCAATTGCCAACGCGATAACCTTTCGATGTAATAAGACGTCTTGATGTGTATATTAAGATCCAAAACATAACTGCAAAAATAATCAATTAGCAAATGTTAGCACCAATCCTTATTTCAGTTCTCATGATTTTTTTTGAAAAGACCAACTCACCAACCACTTAAAACTGCATCAAGTTACAAGACAAAATATTCGAAAAATAGCAACAACTCAACCTCAACATAAAACATCGTTCCTATTCACGTTCTAATCAACCAGAGCTTAACCTACTATTGATCACATATCAAAGAATTTCACGGGATGGCAAGAGAGAAAGCTTATTTCTTATTCATAAACACACAACAATTCGGGAAATTAAAGAACGCAAATGATTGAATGAATTTCTTAGATAATCACTCATCTTTTACTATTTTGCTGCAATTTTCTAAAGAACTTCATAAGTTCACAGCCTCCTGCCATCTTAAACTATTCTGCTTTGAATTAAGTTATCAATCTCAGCGATGCTAAGTTATGATGTAATGTCCATCCTATAATCCTATTTAACTCTAATGATAATCAGGATTATCTACTAACTTCCTTTGATGATTTCTTCTACTTACCATCCAAAATCTTTCAAATAATTCTAATAATTCCATCAATTTAAACCTAATTGTCCTTAGTTAACTAACAAGGAATAACAAAGTTGCAGATTGCTAATCCAGCAGTCAACAAATCCAATAACATCATACTGAAGACCAGAGTAATAAGTGTATTAGTAAGCGTCTTCCACTTCTTGAATTGTGCCTAATAAGTGTACTAATAGCACTAACAAAGTTGCAGATTACTTAATTCTCATTAAACATGTATTAACAAGTGGCTTCCACTTTTCAATGATAGGACTGAAGGATAATCTCATTTGGAAACATGCTTTGTGAGGATGCCTACCCTGATGCACTACAACAAAATACAAAGACTTCTTACGCTCGTTATGAAATCGTACAGCGTAAAAAAGCTCGATTTGCGTCAATGTAGTCCTTTCATATTAACTTATAAAAGCATGACATCTCTCTCTCCCCTCCCTCCCTTGCCCTCGTTAGTTATCAATCACGAACAAGTAAAAACCTTACTGCGCCAACGAAAAACACATTGAATAACAAAGAGTGAATAATAAAACAAGAGATAAGGGCAATTATGTAGCACCTTAGACGCCAACTTCATCCCTCGGTTCAGATCCTTATCGTCAGTTCACCTCCAACGATCAATCAACTCGCCAAAAATTCCACCTAAATTCAAGCCAAATCATCAAATTACCTCATCAAACGACACAATCCCAAGGAGTATGCATTGCAATTTTATTATCAGAATGTCAAGTACCATCTCAGCAATATCGAACTGCATTGTACGCCGTAGTAGATAAGAGTTTGTTCACACTATAAGAGTTTGTTCACCTTACTGCTCATCATGTATATTTAGCAATTGCCCAATTAAGTCTTTTTTTTGGAAAATTTCTCGTGAGATGTGAGTATTCAAGGGCTTTTAATTTAGTATAAATACTTTGTTAATCTGGAGATATTGATTAGAATGTCCTCGGAACAAAACAATGTTCTCAACTTATGTTTTTAAATAAAATTTGACCAGCTCCGTGAATTGACACAAAATCCCCTTACATAAAAGAAAGTTGAACGGAACGAAAACCAAACTGACCTGAGTAACATGTCACGCAATTTACTGATATATACCAAACCCTCAGCCTATCTGTCGAAACACTTCTAGCCTGCTCTTGAATAAAATTTAGGCAGCATCAGTATCATATAATTTAAAACCACATCAATTTATGAGAACTTGGCCCCTTGAACCATGTATGTTAGAGACTTGGTAGTAAATATGTATCGACGCGCAAGATCACCCTCAAAGATTTTTTTCTTTTTTTTCAATTACAAATAAACAGCTTAAGTTACAAATATATAAAAAAAAAACAGAAATGTGAAAATGCTACCAGCAATGTAGTTAGAGTCTATCAACATAAGGTCGTTTAATGTACAGCAGCCGTAGAGGCAGTAACATAATGCCTAGCTACTTCCTTAGCAACTACGTAGTATTAGTCACACAAATGGACAAGTCTTGCAACCACAAGATACATAGACCATCAACTAATCTTATCAGACAACATAATCGATTCAAATATCACACGCCTAAATTTAACAGAAGTAACGTAAACCTCATATGTTATGCAGATTTGAAACGTTCTATTGAAAACTCCCTCCCTCCTTCCCTCTTCAATTCATTTCCCTTTCCTCTTACTGCCATGAGTTTCACAAATTTACCCATTCCCTTTTACTCTTTCTTTTGCTCCCTCTCCATCTCATTCACTTTTGTTCATTTCTTTATTGTTTTTCCCTTATTTCCTCTCTTACGCTCCCCCTGTCCTCATTTGTCCACAAATTCATCCCTTCTCACCCTATCAAACTCCCTTTCTTACTCACTCTCACTTTTGTTCAAATGTTCAATCATTTTATTCTCCTTCCTCCCTCCTCCAACGTCTTCTCCTTCACTTTTGCTCACTTAATTTATCGTTTTATCTTTCTCCTCCCTCTCCTTATCCATCCTCTCCTCCTCCTCCCTTTATTTCTCCTTCCGCTTTGAGCATTTTTACTATTAACTTAATAGTATAATCTGCTCACCAAAATCACCCTTAGATTCAATGATCCTTCTCAAATTCTTCATCCATTTTCACTCCCATATACAATTCCACTAAACCCCACTAAAAAAAAGTTCCAAACCTTTGCATAACTACACCAAAATAACTCAAATTCTCAATGTTTCATCAACAAAGAGTTGAATTCACCAAAGTGGCAGTCACACTTCTTTCAAATTATAAAAGTCTTTTCATAGTTTTATGGATCCTTTGATTTGGATCAGTGTTCATGTGGCAAAGAAACAATGTTGATGGTTTGCTTGAGAAGTTTAGTGAGATACATTCCCAAGTTACAGCCAATCGCATTCAATTTTACGGATTTCAGGGTGGTAGGGATTGGGTTATTTTTGCCATTGCTAGGTTTGCTAAAAAAAGGTGGTTCCTATTTAGTGGATGAGGGATGGCTTGAATATCCCAAGCACAAATTCACTATGGATCAAAAGCTCCTCATATTGCACTTTCTTTATCTTATATACACAATCTATCTTATGAGATTAGAATCGTATCCAAATTATTGTTTTTTCCTTGGACATATACCTCATCAGACCTAATAAACACCTAATTTACATGTAGAGAAGAAATCACCTTAAATTGGGATTACATACCTAACTTACAAAGATCAAGATAACCAAACTCCAAAATCAAACAATAAACCCATGAACTTAACAAACATGAACGGAAAAGAATTACCTTTCGCGTTGAGTTCCATAGAATCACGTCAATACCCATCAATCAGTGACCTGAAGAAACCAAATAAATCTATCGGATGGAATCTTAAAAATACTCATTAATCAGTTAAAAACTCAAATCTATTAAAAAAAACATTACTACAAAGTTTACACTATTAAACAAGATTAGAACTTTTTACAAAAAAAATATGAGAACTTTTACCTCTCCTAATCCGAGGACACAAGATGCAAGAACCTGGAATAAATAGAGAGCAAAATAGTTATTAATGCTGCAATAATCCAGTTTGATATTTCGATCAGTCCTACATTTTGGTAAAGAAGATCAAACCTTAATAGAAAACCTAAGATCAGTCATATTATACTATTCATAATCATCACTCTCTCACTCATTATCCAATTGTTAAGGATTTCATACCCAACTTAATTAGATCAAAATCAAACAAGATAAACAAAACCAAAGATCAAACAATAATCCCATGAAACTCCATACCTAAATTAATAACTTTAGAAATGATACTTGTAACTGAAATCACAAATCCAAAAAGAAAAACTTAAAGGTGAAAATAAATACATAACTGAATAAATAAATAGGGTGAAAGAACATGACAAAACAACATGGCAAGAGTAGAACAAGATACGACAAGGCATGAGCAGAACAAAATACTAACCGATTGTTATAATGGAGAAGATGGCGCAGAAACGGGGAAGCTGGGGATAAAATGAGGATAGTAAGTTGGAATGTGATAAAGTGGAAATGGGTGATGGAGAGGGAAATAAGGAGAAGTTGTGGCTGGAATACTGAGTAGTATGGGAGGGTTAAATGGGCCTTAAAGCAGGAAAAGGCTACGGATAAGAAAAGGCAAGGGAAGGTGGGAGGGTAAAGGGAGGGTGAAATGGGTAGGTATTAGTTACTATTCATTATGAATAGTTAAGGAGCCTTGCATACATTTAGAAAAGGTGGAAGGATATAATGGGGAAAGGGAGTATGTGGCTGACTTAAATGTGATAATGGGTACCGACCGACTGCATTTCGGTCGGTAAATTAAGCATAGCAGTCGTTAATTTTTGGCTTACCGACTGAAAATTTCGGTCCGTATGTTGATCGGTCGGTAATTTACCGACCACAAATTTTTTTGCCGACTAAAATCGGTCGGTAGTGGTTATTACCGACCTTATTTTAGTCGGTCGGTATTTTCCAGTCGGTAATGAACGCTTTTCTTGTAATCCACCGATTAATTTGCATCCTATTCCTTAGTGATGAAATCTTTGGGGTCTCAACTCCAAGTGTAATACTTCATCTATTTCATTTAATTCTATACATTTGTTTTATACATGTATATCAATGCTCGTTTTTTTTTTTTTTTCATATCTTTAGTTACACACTCTCTCCCATTTTACACTAAAGGTAACATTGGGGTTTTCACACTTGTCGAGATGCTTTTTGCAACGTAAATATCTTTAGTTACATATTATTAAAAATTATAATAATTTGATATTCTTATTACATTCATGATGATGAATCAAATAAGATCTCGCATGATTATATTTTCTCTTATATATCAGGAATAATAACAAATCTTCTCCACAACCAAGAATAGTGCCAAAAGGCAATGTTACCTTTTGTGTGGATGTGAGAGAGTATTAATAAACATGATAAAATTTGAGATTTACAGTGTACTCGTTAAAACAGACATGGTTGGCAGACTTGGCACTGTCGCATATAAGTGTTTCGGTTTTGAAATTTTTTCCTCGTTTAAGTGTATGAGTTTGTGACCATAGTAATACTCTTTTCTACCAGAGTGGAGAACCAGACTTGATGATAGCCGCAAAGATGGTCCTTTTATGATTGGCAGAGAGGCAAGTTTACTCTTCCA